>CALNHX010001193.1:0-243746 GCA_940337035.1 Agriotes lineatus | reverse complement strand
ATTCAAACGTGTCAAGCAGCATTTGTAGATGTTATTAATACACTTTTATGTAATTTTCAAGCTGAAGGAGACGCAGCAAATCCATTTAGAATTATTTAGTACATTTTAATTTTCGTTCATTTCGGCTCATATTCAAACTAATTGAAACGTGTCAAGCAGCATTTGTAGATGTTTATTAATACACTTTTATGTAATTTTCAAGCTGAAGGAGACGCAGCAAATTCATTTAGAATGATTTTGTACATTTTAATTTTCGTTCATTTCGGCTCATATTCAAACCAATTCAAACGTGTCAAGCAGCATTTGTAGATGTTATTAATACACTTTTATGTAATTTTCAAGCTGAAGGAGACGCAGCAAATCCATTTAGAATTATTTTGTACATTTTAATTTTCGTTCATTTCGGCTCATATTCAAACTAATTCAAACGTGTCAAGTAGCATTTGTAGATGTTATTAATACACTTTTATGTAATTTTCAAGCTGAAGGAGACGCAGCAAATCCATTTAGAATTATTTTGTACATTTTAATTTTCGTTCATTTCGGCTCATATTCAAACTAATTCAAGCTTGTCAAGCAGCATTTGTAGATGTTATTAATACACTTTTATGTAATTTTCAAGCTGAAGGAGACGCAGCAAATCCATTTAAAATTATTTTGTACATTTTAATTTTCGTTCATTTCGGCTCATATTCAAACTAATTCAAACGTGTCAAGCAGCATTTGTAGATGTTATTAATACACTTTTATGTAATTTTCAAGCTGAAGGAGACGCAGCAAATCCATTTAGAATGATTTTGTACATTTTAATTTTCGTTCATTTCGGCTCATATTCAAACTAATTCAAACGTGTCAAGCAGCATTTCTAGATGTTATTAATACACTTTTATGTAATTTTCAAGCTGAAGGAGACGCAGCAAATCCATTTAAAATGATTTTGTACATTTTAATTTTCGTTCATTTCGGCTCATATTCAAACTAATTCAAACGTGTCAAGTAGCATTTGTAGATGTTATTAATACACTTTTATGTAATTTTCAAGCTGAAGGAGACGCAGCAAATCCATTTAGAATTATTTTGTACATTTTAATTTTCGTTCATTTCGGCTCATATTCAAACTAATTCAAACGTGTCAAGCAGCATTTGTAGATGTTATTAATACACTTTTATGTAATTTTCAAGCTGAAGGAGACGCAGCAAATCCATTTAGAATTATTTTGTACATTTTAATTTTCGTTCATTTCGGCTCATATTCAAACTAATTCAAACGTGTCAAGCAGCATTTGTAGATGTTATTAATACACTTTTATGTAATTTTCAAGCTGAAGGAGACGCAGCAAATCCATTTAGAATGATTTTGTACATTTTAATTTTCGTTCATTTCGGCTCATATTCAAACTAATTCAAACGTGTCAAGCAGCATTTGTAGATGTTATTAATACACTTTTATGTAATTTTCAAGCTGAAGGAGACGCAGCAAATCCATTTAGAATTATTTTGTACATTTTAATTTTCGTTCATTTCGGCTCATATTTAAACTAATTCAAACGTGTCAAGCAGCATTTGTAGATGTTATTAATGCACTTTTATGTAATTTTCAAGCTGAAGGAGACGCAGCAAATCCATTTAGAATTATTTTGTACATTTTAATTTTCGTTCATTTCGGCTCATATTCAAACTAATTCAAACGTGTCAAGCAGCATTTGTAGATGTTATTAATACACTTTTATGTAATTTTCAAGCTGAAGGAGACGCAGCAAATCCATTTAGAATTATTTTGTACATTTTAATTTTCGTTCATTTCGGCTCATATTCAAACTAATTCAAACGTTTCAAGCAGCATTTGTAGATGTTATTAATACACTTTTATGTAATTTTCAAGCTGAAGGAGACGCAGCAAATCCATTTAGAATTATTTTGTACATTTTAATTTTCGTTCATTTCGGCTCATATTTAAACTAATTCAAACGTGTCAAGCAGCATTTGTAGATGTTATTAATACACTTTTATGTAATTTTCAAGCTGAAGGAGACGCAGCAAATCCATTTAGAATTATTTTGTACATTTTAATTTTCGTTCATTTCGGCTCATATTCAAACTAATTCAAACGTGTCAAGCAGCATTTGTAGATGTTATTAATACACTTTTATGTAATTTTCAAGCTGAAGGAGACGCAGCAAATCCATTTAGAATTATTTTGTACATTTTAATTTTCGTTCATTTCGGCTCATATTCAAACTAATTCAAACGTGTCAAGCAGCATTTGTAGATGTTATTAATACACTTTTATGTAATTTTCAAGCTGAAGGAGACGCAGCAAATCCATTTAGAATTATTTTGTACATTTTAATTTTCGTTCATTTCGGCTCATATTCAAACTAATTCAAACGTGTCAAGCAGCATTTGTAGATGTTATTAATACACTTTTATGTAATTTTCAAGCTGAAGGAGACGCAGAAAATCCATTTAGAATTATTTTGTACATTTTAATTTTCGTTCATTTCGGCTCATACTTAAACTAATTCAAACGTGTCAAGTAGCATTTGTAGATGTTATTAATACCTTTTTATGTAATGTTCAAGCTGAAGGAGACGCAGCAAATCCATTTAGAATTATTTTGTACATTTTAATTTTCGTTCATTTCGGCTCATATTCAAACTAATTCAAACGTGTCAAGCAGCATTTGTAGATGTTATTAATACACTTTTATGTAATTTTCAAGCTGAAGGAGACGCAGCAAATCCATTTAGAATTATTTTGTACATTTTAATTTTCGTTCATTTCGGCTCATATTCAAACTAATTCAAACGTGTCAAGCAGCATTTGTAGATGTTATTAATACACTTTTATGTAATTTTCAAGCTGAAGGAGACGCAGCAAATCCATTTAGAATGATTTTGTACATTTTAATTTTCGTTCATTTCTGCTCATATTCAAACTAATTCAAACGTGTCAAGCAGCCTTTGTAGATGTTATTAATACACTTTTATGTAATTTTCAAGCTGAAGGAGACGCAGCAAATCCATTTAGAATTATTTTGTACATTTTAATTTTCGTTCATTTCGGCTCATATTCAAACTAATTCAAACGTGTCAAGCAGCATTTGTAGATGTTATTAATACACTTTTATGTAATTTTCAAGCTGAAGGAGACGCAGCAAATCCATTTAGAATTATTTTGTACATTTTAATTTTCGTTCATTTCGGCTCATATTCAAACTAATTCAAACGTGTCAAGTAGCATTTGTAGATGTTATTAATACACTGTTATGTAATTTTCAAGCTGAAGGAGACGCAGCAAATCCATTTAGAATTATTTTGTACATTTTAATTTTCGTTCATTGCTCATATTCAAACTAATTCAAACGTGTCAAGCAGCATTTGTAGATGTTATTAATACACTTTTATGTAATTTTCAAGCTGAAGGAGACGCAGCAAATCCATTTAGAATTATTTTGTACATTTTAATTTTCGTTCATTTCGGCTCATATTCAAACTAATTCAAACGTGTCAAGCAGCATTTGTAGATATTATTAATACACTTTTATGTAATTTTCAAGCTGAAGGAGACGCAGCAAATCCATTTAGAATGATTTTGTACATTTTAATTTTCGTTCATTTCGGCTCATATTCAAACTAATTCAAACGTGTCAAGTAGCATTTGTAGATGTTATTAATACACTTTTATGTAATTTTCAAGCTGAAGGAGACGCAGCAAATCCATTTAGAATTATTTTGTACATTTTAATTTTCGTTCATTTCGGCTCATATTCAAACTAATTCAAACGTGTCAAGCAGCATTTGTAGATGTTATTAATACACTTTTATGTAATTTTCAAGCTGAAGGAGACGCAGCAAATCCATTTAGAATTATTTTGTACATTTTAATTTTCGTTCATTTCGGCTCATATTCAAACTAATTCAAACGTGTCAAGCAGCATTTGTAGATATTATTAATACACTTTTATGTAATTTTCAAGCTGAAGGAGACGCAGCAAATCCATTTAGAATGATTTTGTACATTTTAATTTTCGTTCATTTCTGCTCATATTCAAACTAATTCAAACGTGTCAAGCAGCATTTGTAGATGTTATTAATACACTTTTATGTTATTTTCAAGCTGAAGGAGACGCAGCAAATCCATTTAGAATGATTTTGTACATTTTAATTTTCGTTCATTTCGGCTCATATTCAAACTAATTCAAACGTGTCAAGTAGCATTTGTAGATGTTATTAATACACTTTTATGTAATTTTCAAGCTGAAGGAGACGCAGCAAATCCATTTAGAATTATTTTGTACATTTTAATTTTCGTTCATTTCGGCTCATATTCAAACTAATTCAAACGTGTCAAGCAGCATTTGTAGATGTTATTAATACACCTTTTATGTAATTTTCAAGCTGAAGGAGACGCAGCAAATCCATTTAGAATTATTTTGTACATTTTAATTTTCGTTCATTTCGGCTCATATTCAAACTAATTCAAACGTGTCAAGCAGCATTTGTAGATATTATTAATACACTTTTATGTAATTTTCAAGCTGAAGGAGACGCAGCAAATCCATTTAGAATGATTTTGTACATTTTAATTTTCGTTCATTTCTGCTCATATTCAAACTAATTCAAACGTGTCAAGCAGCATTTGTAGATGTTATTAATACACTTTTATGTTATTTTCAAGCTAAAGGAGACGCAGCAAATCCATTTAGAATGATTTTGTACATTTTAATTTTCGTTCATTTCGGCTCATATTCAAACTAATTCAAACGTGTCAAGTAGCATTTGTAGATGTTATTAATACAATTTTATGTAATGTTCAAGCTGAAGTAGACGCAGCAAATCCATTTAGAATTATTTTGTACATTTTAATTTTCGTTCATTTCGGCTCATATTCAAACTAATTCAAACGTGTCAAGTAGCATTTGTAGATGTTATTAATACACTTTTATGTAATTTTCAAGCTGAAGGAGACGCAGCAAATCCATTTAGAATTATTTTGTACATTTTAATTTTCGTTCATTTCGGCTCATATTTAAACTAATTCAAACGTGTCAAGTAGCATTTGTAGATGTTATTAATACACTTTTATGTAATGTTCAAGCTGAAGGAGACGCAGCAAATCCATTTAGAATTATTTTGTACATTTTAATTTTCGTTCATTTCGGCTCATATTCAAACTAATTCAAACGTGTCAAGCAGCATTTGTAGATGTTATTAATACACTTTTATGTAATTTTCAAGCTGAAGGAGACGCAGCAAATCCATTTAGAATTATTTTGTACATTTTAATTTTCGTTCATTTCGGCTCATATTCAAAACTAATTCAAACGTGTCAAGTAGCATTTGTAGATGTTATTAATACACTTTTATGTAATTTTCAAGCTGAAGGAGACGCAGCAAATCCATTTAGAATTATTTTGTACATTTTAATTTTCGTTCATTTCGGCTCATATTCAAACTAATTCAAACGTGTCAAGCAGCATTTGTAGATGTTATTAATACACTTTTATGTAATTTTCAAGCTGAAGGAGACGCAGCAAATCCATTTGGAATGATTTTGTACATTTTAATTTTCGTTCATTTCGGCTCATATTCAAACTAATTCAAACGTGTCAAGCAGCATTTGTAGATGTTATTAATACACTTTTATGTAATTTTCAAGCTGAAGGAGACGCAGCAAATCCATTTAGAATTATTTTGTACATTTTAATTTTCGTTCATTTCGGCTCATATTCAAACTAATTCAAACGTGTCAAGCAGCATTTGTAGATATTATTAATACACTTTTATGTAATTTTCAAGCTGAAGGAGACGCAGCAAATCCATTTAGAATGATTTTGTACATTTTAATTTTCGTTCATTTCGGCTCATATTCAAACTAATTCAAACGTGTCAAGTAGCATTTGTAGATGTTATTAATACACTTTTATGTAATTTTCAAGCTGAAGGAGACGCAGCAAATCCATTTAGAATTATTTTGTACATTTTAATTTTCGTTCATTTCGGCTCATATTCAAACTAATTCAAACGTGTCAAGCAGCATTTGTAGATGTTATTAATACACTTTTATGTAATTTTCAAGCTGAAGGAGACGCAGCAAATCCATTTAGAATTATTTTGTACATTTTAATTTTCGTTCATTTCGGCTCATATTCAAACTAATTCAAACGTGTCAAGCAGCATTTGTAGATATTATTAATACACTTTTATGTAATTTTCAAGCTGAAGGAGACGCAGCAAATCCATTTAGAATGATTTTGTACATTTTAATTTTCGTTCATTTCTGCTCATATTCAAACTAATTCAAACGTGTCAAGCAGCATTTGTAGATGTTATTAATACACTTTTATGTAATTTTCAAGCTAAAGGAGACGCAGCAAATCCATTGAGAATGATTTTGTACATTTTAATTTTCGTTCATTTCGGCTCATATTCAAACTAATGCAAACGTGTCAAGTAGCATTTGTAGATGTTATTAATACACTTTTATGTAATTTTCAAGCTGAAGGAGACGCAGCAAATCCATTTAGAATTATTTTGTACATTTTAATTTTCGTTCATTTCGGCTCATATTTAAACTAATTCAAACGTGTCAAGTAGCATTTGTAGATGTTATTAATACACTTTTATGTAATGTTCAAGCTGAAGGAGACGCAGCAAATCCATTTAGAATTATTTTGTACATTTTAATTTTCGTTCATTTCGGCTCATATTCAAACTAATTCAAACGTGTCAAGCAGCATTTGTAGATGTTATTAATACACTTTTATGTAATTTTCAAGCTGAAGGAGACGCAGCAAATCCATTTAGAATTATTTTGTACATTTTAATTTTCGTTCATTTCGGCTCATATTCAAACTAATTCAAACGTGTCAAGTAGCATTTGTAGATGTTATTAATACACTTTTATGTAATTTTCAAGCTGAAGGAGACGCAGCAAATCCATTTAGAATTATTTTGTACATTTTAATTTTCGTTCATTTCGGCTCATATTCAAACTAATTCAAACGTGTCAAGCAGCATTTGTAGATGTTATTAATACACTTTTATGTAATTTTCAAGCTGAAGGAGACGCAGCAAATCCATTTGGAATGATTTTGTACATTTTAATTTTCGTTCATTTCGGCTCATATTCAAACTAATTCAAACGTGTCAAGCAGCATTTGTAGATGTTATTAATACACTTTTATGTAATTTTCAAGCTGAAGGAGACGCAGCAAATCCATTTAGAATTATTTTGTACATTTTAATTTTCGTTCATTTCGGCTCATATTCAAACTAATTCAAACGTGTCAAGCAGCATTTGTAGATATTATTAATACACTTTTATGTAATTTTCAAGCTGAAGGAGACGCAGCAAATCCATTTAGAATGATTTTGTACATTTTAATTTTCGTTCATTTCGGCTCATATTCAAACTAATTCAAACGTGTCAAGTAGCATTTGTAGATGTTATTAATACACTTTTATGTAATTTTCAAGCTGAAGGAGACGCAGCAAATCCATTTAGAATTATTTTGTACATTTTAATTTTCGTTCATTTCGGCTCATATTCAAACTAATTCAAACGTGTCAAGCAGCATTTGTAGATGTTATTAATACACTTTTATGTAATTTTCAAGCTGAAGGAGACGCAGCAAATCCATTTAGAATTATTTTGTACATTTTAATTTTCGTTCATTTCGGCTCATATTCAAACTAATTCAAACGTGTCAAGCAGCATTTGTAGATATTATTAATACACTTTTATGTAATTTTCAAGCTGAAGGAGACGCAGCAAATCCATTTAGAATGATTTTGTACATTTTAATTTTCGTTCATTTCTGCTCATATTCAAACTAATTCAAACGTGTCAAGCAGCATTTGTAGATGTTATTAATACACTTTTATGTAATTTTCAAGCTAAAGGAGACGCAGCAAATCCATTGAGAATGATTTTGTACATTTTAATTTTCGTTCATTTCGGCTCATATTCAAACTAATTCAAACGTGTCAAGTAGCATTTGTAGATGTTATTAATACAATTTTATGTAATGTTCAAGCTGAAGTAGACGCAGCAAATCCATTTAGAATTATTTTGTACATTTTAATTTTCGTTCATTTCGGCTCATATTCAAACTAATTCAAACGTGTCAAGTAGCATTTGTAGATGTTATTAATACACTTTTATGTAATTTTCAAGCTGAAGGAGACGCAGCAAATCCATTTAGAATTATTTTGTACATTTTAATTTTCGTTCATTTCGGCTCATATTTAAACTAATTCAAACGTGTCAAGTAGCATTTGTAGATGTTATTAATACACTTTTATGTAATGTTCAAGCTGAAGGAGACGCAGCAAATCCATTTAGAATTATTTTGTACATTTTAATTTTCGTTCATTTCGGCTCATATTCAAACTAATTCAAACGTGTCAAGCAGCATTTGTAGATGTTATTAATACACTTTTATGTAATTTTCAAGCTGAAGGAGACGCAGCAAATCCATTTAGAATTATTTAGTACATTTTAATTTTCGTTCATTTCGGCTCATATTCAAACTAATTCAAACGTGTCAAGCAGCATTTGTAGATGTTATTAATACACTTTTATGTAATTTTCAAGCTGAAGGAGACGCAGCAAATCCATTTAGAATGATTTTGTACATTTTAATTTTCGTTCATTTCGGCTCATAATCAAACTAATTCAAACGTGTCATGTAGCATTTGTAGATGTTATTAATACACTTTTATGTAATTTTCAAGCTGAAGGAGACGCAGCAAATCCATTTAGAATTATTTTGTACATTTTAATTTTCGTTCATTTCGGCTCATATTCAAACTAATTGAAACGTGTCAAGCAGCATTTGTAGATGTTATTAATACACTTGTATGTAATTTTCAAGCTGAAGGAGACGCAGCAAATCCATTTAGAATGATTTTGTACATTTTAATTTTCGTTCATTTCGGCTCATATTCAAACCAATTCAAACGTGTCAAGCAGCATTTGTAGATGTTATTAATACACTTTTATGTAATTTTCAAGCTGAAGGAGACGCAGCAAATCCATTTAGAATTATTTTGTACATTTTAATTTTCGTTCATTTCGGCTCATATTCAAACTAATTCAAACGTGTCAAGTAGCATTTGTAGATGTTATTAATACACTTTTATGTAATTTTCAAGCTGAAGGAGACGCAGCAAATCCATTTAGAATTATTTTGTACATTTTAATTTTCGTTCATTTCGGCTCATATTCAAACTAATTCAAGCTTGTCAAGCAGCATTTGTAGATGTTATTAATACACTTTTATGTAATTTTCAAGCTGAAGGAGACGCAGCAAATCCATTTAAAATTATTTTGTACATTTTAATTTTCGTTCATTTCGGCTCATATTCAAACTAATTCAAACGTGTCAAGCAGCATTTGTAGATGTTATTAATACACTTTTATGTAATTTTCAAGCTGAAGGAGACGCAGCAAATCCATTTAGAATGATTTTGTACATTTTAATTTTCGTTCATTTCGGCTCATATTCAAACTAATTCAAACGTGTCAAGCAGCATTTGTAGATGTTATTAATACACTTTTATGTAATTTTCAAGCTGAAGGAGACGCAGCAAATCCATTTAAAATGATTTTGTACATTTTAATTTTCGTTCATTTCGGCTCATATTCAAACTAATTCAAACGTGTCAAGTAGCATTTGTAGATGTTATTAATACACTTTTATGTAATTTTCAAGCTGAAGGAGACGCAGCAAATCCATTTAGAATTATTTTGTACATTTTAATTTTCGTTCATTTCGGCTCATATTCAAACTAATTCAAACGTGTCAAGCAGCATTTGTAGATGTTATTAATACACTTTTATGTAATTTTCAAGCTGAAGGAGACGCAGCAAATCCATTTAGAATTATTTTGTACATTTTAATTTTCGTTCATTTCGGCTCATATTCAAACTAATTCAAACGTGTCAAGCAGCATTTGTAGATGTTATTAATACACTTTTATGTAATTTTCAAGCTGAAGGAGACGCAGCAAATCCATTTAGAATGATTTTGTACATTTTAATTTTCGTTCATTTCGGCTCATATTCAAACTAATTCAAACGTGTCAAGCAGCATTTGTAGATGTTATTAATACACTTTTATGTAATTTTCAAGCTGAAGGAGACGCAGCAAATCCATTTAGAATTATTTTGTACATTTTAATTTTCGTTCATTTCGGCTCATATTTAAACTAATTCAAACGTGTCAAGCAGCATTTGTAGATGTTATTAATGCACTTTTATGTAGTTTTCAAGCTGAAGGAGACGCAGCAAATCCATTTAGAATTATTTTGTACATTTTAATTTTCGTTCATTTCGGCTCATATTCAAACTAATTCAAACGTGTCAAGCAGCATTTGTAGATGTTATTAATACACTTTTATGTAATTTTCAAGCTGAAGGAGACGCAGCAAATCCATTTAGAATTATTTTGTACATTTTAATTTTCGTTCATTTCGGCTCATATTCAAACTAATTCAAACGTGTCAAGCAGCATTTGTAGATGTTATTAATACACTTTTATGTAATTTTCAAGCTGAAGGAGACGCAGCTAATCCATTTAGAATTATTTTGTACATTTTAATTTTCGTTCATTTCGGCTCATATTTAAACTAATTCAAACGTGTCAAGCAACATTTGTAGATGTTATTAATACACTTTTATGTAATTTTCAAGCTGAAGGAGACGCAGCAAATCCATTTAGAATTATTTTGTACATTTTAATTTTCGTTCATTTCGGCTCATATTCAAACTAATTCAAACGTGTCAAGCAGCATTTGTAGATGTTATTAATACACTTTTATGTAATTTTCAAGCTGAAGGAGACGCAGCAAATCCATTTAGAATTATTTTGTACATTTTAATTTTCGTTCATTTCGGCTCATATTCAAACTAATTCAAACGTGTCAAGCAGCATTTGTAGATGTTATTAATACACTTTTATGTAATTTTCAAGCTGAAGGAGACGCAGCAAATCCATTTAGAATTATTTTGTACATTTTAATTTTCGTTCATTTCGGCTCATATTCAAACTAATTCAAACGTGTCAAGCAGCATTTGTAGATGTTATTAATACACTTTTATGTAATTTTCAAGCTGAAGGAGACGCAGCAAATCCATTTAGAATTATTTTGTACATTTTAATTTTCGTTCATTTCGGCTCATATTCAAACTAATTCAAACGTGTCAAGCAGCATTTGTAGATGTTATTAATACACTTTTATGTAATTTTCAAGCTGAAGGAGACGCAGAAAATCCATTTAGAATTATTTTGTACATTTTAATTTTCGTTCATTTCGGCTCATACTTAAACTAATTCAAACGTGTCAAGTAGCATTTGTAGATGTTATTAATACCTTTTTATGTAATGTTCAAGCTGAAGGAGACGCAGCAAATCCATTTAGAATTATTTTGTACATTTTAATTTTCGTTCATTTCGGCTCATATTCAAACTAATTCAAACGTGTCAAGCAGCATTTGTAGATGTTATTAATACACTTTTATGTAATTTTCAAGCTGAAGGAGACGCAGCAAATCCATTTAGAATTATTTTGTACATTTTAATTTTCGTTCATTTCGGCTCATATTCAAACTAATTCAAACGTGTCAAGCAGCATTTGTAGATGTTATTAATACACTTTTATGTAATTTTCAAGCTGAAGGAGACGCAGCAAATCCATTTAGAATGATTTTGTACATTTTAATTTTCGTTCATTTCGGCTCATATTCAAACTAATTTAAACGTGTCAAGTAGCATTTGTAGATGTTATTAATACACTTTTATGTAATTTTCAAGCTGAAGGAGACGCAGCAAATCCATTTAGAATTATTTTGTACATTTTAATTTTCGTTTATTTCGGCTCATATTCAAACTAATTCAAACGTGTCAAGCAGCATTTGTAGATGTTATTAATACACTTTTATGTAATTTTCAAGCTGAAGGAGACGCAGCAAATCCATTTAGAATGATTTTGTATAATTTTAATTTTCGTTCATTTCTGCTCATATTCAAACTAATTCAAACGTGTCAAGCAGCCTTTGTAGATGTTATTAATACACTTTTATGTAATTTTCAAGCTGAAGGAGACTCAGCAAATCCATTTAGAATGATTTTGTACATTTTAATTTTCGTTCATTTCGGCTCATATTCAAACTAATTCAAACGTGTCAAGCAGCATTTGTAGATGTTATTAATACACTTTTATGTAATTTTCAAGCTGAAGGAGACGCAGCAAATCCATTTAGAATTATTTTGTACATTTTAATTTTCGTTCATTTCGGCTCATATTCAAACTAATTCAAACGTGTCAAGTAGCATTTGTAGATGTTATTAATACACTTTTATGTAATTTTCAAGCTGAAGGAGACGCAGCAAATCCATTTAGAATTATTTTGTACATTTTAATTTTCGTTCATTTCGGCTCATATTCAAACTAATTCAAACGTGTCAAGCAGCATTTGTAGACGTTATTAATACACTTTTATGTAATTTTCAAGCTGAAGGAGACGCAGCAAATCCATTTGGAATGATTTTGTACATTTTAATTTTCGTTCATTTCGGCTCATATTCAAACTAATTCAAACGTGTCAAGCAGCATTTGTAGATGTTATTAATACACTTTTATGTAATTTTCAAGCTGAAGGAGACGCAGCAAATCCATTTAGAATTATTTTGTACATTTTAATTTTCGTTCATTTCGGCTCATATTCAAACTAATTCAAACGTGTCAAGCAGCATTTGTAGATATTATTAATACACTTTTATGTAATTTTCAAGCTGAAGGAGACGCAGCAAATCCATTTAGAATGATTTTGTACATTTTAATTTTCGTTCATTTCGGCTCATATTCAAACTAATTCAAACGTGTCAAGTAGCATTTGTAGATGTTATTAATACACTTTTATGTAATTTTCAAGCTGAAGGAGACGCAGCAAATCCATTTAGAATTATTTTGTACATTTTAATTTTCGTTCATTTCGGCTCATATTCAAACTAATTCAAACGTGTCAAGCAGCATTTGTAGATGTTATTAATACACTTTTATGTAATTTTCAAGCTGAAGGAGACGCAGCAAATCCATTTAGAATGATTTTGTACATTTTAATTTTCGTTCATTTCTGCTCATATTCAAACTAATTCAAACGTGTCAAGCAGCATTTGTAGATGTTATTAATACACTTTTATGTAATTTTCAAGCTAAAGGAGACGCAGCAAATCCATTTAGAATGATTTTGTACATTTTAATTTTCGTTCATTTCGGCTCATATTCAAACTAATTCAAACGTGTCAAGCAGCATTTGTAGATGTTATTAGTACACTTTTATGTAATTTTTCAAGCTGAAGGAGACGCAGCAAATCCATTTAGAATTATTTTGTACATTTTAATTTTCGTTCATTTCGGCTCATATTCAAACTAATTCAAACGTGTCAAGCAGCATTTGTAGATGTTATTAATACACTTTTATGTAATTTTCAAGCTGAAGGAGACGCAGCAAATCCATTTAGAATGATTTTGTACATTTTAATTTTCGTTCATTTCGGCTCATATTCAAACTAACTGAAAAATTAAATGTTAGATAAAGTTAAAAAAATAGGCGTTTTCTGGCCTTGAGCTTGTTCAGTTAGGTAAAACTAACACATTTTGAAAAAAATCATTGAAATATTACTTAATTTCCGAAAAATAGCACTTTTTGGATTTTGACAATTTTCAAAAACTCCATCCTCTAAATAAGTAAAAATCGTTCGGTATATATGATAGGGGCTAGATAGGTTTTTAGACAAGAAAAAATATTGACGTAAAAAGTTTTTTTAAAGTCAAAATTATAAAAAATTCTTATATTATGTCGACTTTTGGGCAGTCACTGTATACGCACGGATGAAGTTTGTAGTGGAAGACAACTCTTAGTCCATCAAAATCCAATACTTTTGATTTCAGTCTGAAAATTGTGTGTTTCAGCGCCTTGCAGTCTGTATTTCAATCTTCTATAGTTTGTGATATATCAAACTTTTAAAACCAAATGTGCTGTCTGTAAATATGATTAGTTTTCTGTTAAATCATCTCTTCGATTCCATTATATTTATGACATGAACACCCAGATCTGTATATCTATCTATCTATGTATCAGGAACGCTCTGAAGTTAGTTGCGGTTACCTCCGCTATCTACATAACAACATGAGTTTTCTATAATTAACGACAAATATTATTGTGTTAGAACTGAAGCGCAAATATAAAAAAGTTAGGACTTGTATTATTCCCAGAATCCTAAGTATTTAAATAGATAATTTCGAAACAGCTTTTCATTTCATATGGGTACATGGTGCCCAGCGGTTAAGTCTACTTGTTTAATAGTTATATAATGATAATCATCTGGTAGACTAAAGTAACTTTGGTTACTTCGTTTTTTTACAAATGTCAGAAGTTTCAAGCTCGTCAACTAAGTAGTTTTAGAAAAGAGATATCAAATTAGATATCAATTTGGTTTAAGCCTGAAGTTAATTGCGACATCGGTATTTGAAGGTACGTTGAAAATTAGAAACTCTCTCTTCTAAAAATGTAAATCATTAATGTACTAAAGGGAGCATACTCTGATCAACCTTAAATCGTAAAGGTCCAGGGCTGTTTATAACTTTATAGTTCTTGTATAGTCTGGTTTTAATCTGGAGAACATAAAACTGATTAAACTAAATCCCAAGGTATATTTGAAAATTACTTGTCATAAAAATGCATGCAGCCAGTATCACCTTACCCCCCAAAGCTTATTGATTTTATTACTGGCTACACTGTTCTTTGAATTTTGTTCATCGTCCATTACTTCTTGCTATAATAATTATAAGTTTGTGGGTATTTCAATACAGGACGTAGACGTATAGGAAAGCTTAGGAATTGTTTTCGTCGCTTTCAAACGTTGTCATTGATTGTCTGTTACTTTTCGATTGCGCCTCTTTTATTTCGCAGTTCTGTGGTGCAGGTTTTATATTTGCTTTCGTTCCTCGCCTTTCTCGATTCCAGCCGGACAGCGACTCTCAAACTGTGGCTTTCGTCGTCAGCGAGTGTGTTTTCTTTCTGACGCCATGTTGATAACTTTGGTTTAGCGTCTTTGACATTGTCCAGCGGTTTTGCGGGCTTGCAGAGTATGATTTTTGATTTTGGCTCTCGCAGAATGTGCGGATTGATGCAGCCCTGGCAGTGTTGTTGAGAAATGGTTTCTCGCGCTTAGTTTAGCGGATCTGAAAGCGCTTTGCCAATCTTTATCTACACGTAGTTCAAGTTCTATCTGTGGTAATTCCTTCGAAGTTGTTTGCGCTGTGTTTTATTGAAGGTATCCATGATTCTATCTGAGTCTCTTTTCTTTCTTCAGCCGTTACTTTGGTGCCGCCGAAAACCGTAAGTTCGAAGCTTACTGAAAATTGCGATTGTCGCAATTGAGCCCATCGGTCTTGACCCGGTTTGAATTGAACACCTGCTGCCCCAATCTTCGAATGCTTGGCGCCCTATTGCTCACATTGCGTCAACTCTCGTAGCGGAGGAAAGGAGCTCGAGAAGGAGACTATGATCAGGTGTTGTGTTTCTTATTAAGTTAAGATATTGAATGCTGCGCACAGTTAATCGGTGCTGAAGGCGTCACCCGATTGCTACCGAATTCAGTCAAAATTTGGGGCTCCGGCCGCTATGTACAGTTTGTCTCACGGGCTGAGTACTTGGCGATGATTTTCCAACTACGGAACCGATGATAATCACCACCGCATTTGTTTTTAAACTGTTGTACTTTATATTTGTACCGTTGTTTAAACTATGTTATAATTTATGGTTTTTGCGAGTAGAGTTACGTGTTATGAGGTGCACCTTAATTCTAACAGTTATGATCACCCAATGTATGACCATATTATCGCTGGAGTTTACGAATTCTCAGTTTTATGCCTGGACACATTTGTCGTTAATTGGAAAATATTCGTTGCATGCCTTTTTGGATTTTAATTATTTGTTAGTATTAAAACAACCGCATGCCGTTTCCATGTGTTAGTCATAAGTAGCCATAAAGTTTGTTTTGTTTGGGAGAATTAGCCAGCGAATCATATGAAGGCTAACGTGTCTTTTTGAACTGGAGAGTTACGCATATTTAAAATTTATATTTGAAACTTAAACATCAATTAAGGTACATTTTTAACGTCAGAAACTAATTTTGAAATTTTATTATGCTTGACGGATGTTATAGATAACTACAATTACGGTACCTTAATGCCAATTTGGCGTATTTGTTCTTGCCAGGGTACGAACAGATCGTTGCGCCTTCTCACTCTAAAGGACTCTAGAGCGAGAGAGGACAACGATCTGTCAGTACCCTGGAAAGGACAAATACGTCAAATTGACATCAAGGCACCCTAAGTACGATCATAATAGAGCGTCCTGTACTCACTTGGCTACCGAATTATACCCAAAACTAAAACACTGGCAACACACATTGAAAATAATTTTGCAGAATTATATTTACATTTATTTTTAAAATACTACTAAATTTCTAAACTGTTCTTAGCTATAACAATGGTAGAACAGTTTCTGTAATAAGTAGCCACGTCCGAAAAGCAATACTTGAGTAATTGCATTTGCTTAAAACGCTTCAGCTCATTTCAATACCTACTTCTAAAACAGTAGTTTATCTATTAAGACCTGCATGGTAAGTAACATTTTAATAATAAAGCTGAATAAAATGCTAGTTTATTTACTAGTGACAAATTCCTTCAATTGCCATATTTAATTTTTCGTCCAATGGCAGTTAGGATCACTATTTTAGTAACCAATAATTTCTTTACCGCGATAAAAAGTTTTATTACGCCCTTATTACACATCGAAAACAAATGCCACGTCTTTGTCTCTGTGCTACTACGGAAACGTTGTGTTTATTATTCCTGGACTTTTTCCAATCAAATGTTATTCGACCTTACATTGGTAAAATGTGATTGTTTAACACTTAAACATAGCTGTATTAAAGCAAAATCGACAAAAACAATAAAACCCTCGCCCTTATAAGCTCGGGTTTTAGTTAATGACAGTTCTTGTTAATATTGCTAGGCAACCACGTTTTCGTAAACAAACAGAATTAACCTATAAGTATATAAGGTTTTATGATCTTGCTGTTGAATAAAACGGTACACAATCCACAGCAACTAACAAAATGCACAGGTGTACTTTGGTAACTAGCAAACAACTAGATAATGGGATACTACTAAAATTATTTATTAAAGTTTAAAACTTTTCGTTTAATTATGTAAGTGCAGGCATTACAAAAATATGTGTCACTCGTGAATAAAAATATTCTGTCCATTCGTATGCCAACCTTCAACTAAAGTCATTTACAATCCGAAATAGCTCAAACGCTTGGCGGTTTGTTGTCATGGGTAAGAATCAGGCGATGGTTTCTAAGGTTAATATTTGAATGAATATAGCAAATCAGAAAAGGCAAGCAGCCGTCAACCACAACAGCGAAATCAATCTAAATAACTCACTTACCGTCCGATGAACTAAAAGTAAGTTTTACTTGGTCGCTTATAGACGCAAACACGCGATTGACTGTAGACACAATATTCACAACACAACACAGGTGTGAAGTTCCGTCACTCCAGGCTGTTACACGGAAATACAATGACCTCCCGCTCCAGCTCTAGATCTTCCACATGGATGGACAGCCGGGGAACGGGGCACCCTGCATGCTTTTATTCGTTATTAAATATTTAACGTGGAATTAACGTGAAACGTTCCCGCCGGAACTTACCATGATCCAACGTAACCCGACTGTTTTCACTTCACGCGCCCATCCCTAGTGCCTGCAGATCCAGAACCCGCCGTACGTCGCTTTCCTAAAACTACAGAGTAAAGTTAGCTCTACTCTCAAAAGTCCATAGCGCTAGTACTAAAAGGGAGTAGGCAGAATATAAGGGGCAAACGGCAAAATTAAAGAGGAGCGTTGCACTCGTGAGCTAAAGTTTTCCCATTAGGGATAAAATGTCTCTTTAATCACGTGTACCATACATAATGGTGCAAATTACGTTTCTTATGCGATCATGTTAAAACGACAACTTTCTTCACAGTTGCTAGTGTCAAAAGTTAATCTTTATACCGCCTTTAATTTTAGCGTGCGAGTTACGTTTTCATCGCACGTTGCCATTGGTGACGTGTGATAAAAGTGTCAATTGCACACTTTTGAATAAAGTTTGTATATTTCTATTTCGATCGCAAAAAATAGCGTGTTACTGTGTTTATGTAGTGCCATTAAAGTGACGCTAAACTCGTCGCACCGACTCGAAGGATTACAATTACACTGGTATTATAAATCATAATATACCATAATATACTGCTATAGCACCTCGCCAAAATAGCGAGAAATAAAAAAGTAAAAGGTACGCTTTGTCGTAAATTTGTATGTCAACATCACTCTTACAGTGTAACATAAAATGAACAATATGTTTATATGTATATCGGTTGCGATCGTAGACAACATATTGTATGTAACACGTGCAAATGTGTTTATGGCTTAAAGATTTCATATTCTTTTATATTCTACTTCTATACAAAGAACATACCCATCGTGAACAAAAATTTATAGGTATTTAAGAAGTAATAATAAATTTAAAGTTACATAGAATTACACTTGAGAAAAGCAGTTCTAACATCATATAAATACTAGCAGTCCAGTGAGACAAATTTCTCATTTAACGCGCCTTCAAACCTCGATCGGTTAGGCAACCACCCACACCTGGAAGGTGTCAAAGTGGTTGCCTAACCGATCGAGGATTTAAGGCGCAGAGGGTCGCAGCTACGTTTGGCGGCCGAAACAGTTTTTATTTAATACGCGTTCTATTTGAAAAACGGTCTTTTTGTGATTTCTCGAAAACCGGAAGTGTCACGTGACTGAAATTCGGTTCCTGACCTGACATGACCATTCCAAACATATAACTTTAATAACTTTTTTCTCTATCTCTTACGGTTTGGCTGATGAAACAGCGTCCCGGATAAAACAGCGTCCCAGACAGACACGTCTATTAGATAAAGGATGAAATTTTAATATAAGTGACCATAGATAGCTACAGTGGGTGGCCAAATTATTAGAAACGCTTTAAATTCCCTACAAATTCTGAACTGATGATGGCTAGCAATACAATTTACTGCATTCTTAGTTGCATATGTTTAATTTCTGAAATTTTGGTGATTTTAGGTGGGAGTTTGTATATTTGGAAATTCTTTTTACTGACTTTCTTTTAATATCTTACTTCGTACTCATAAATTGAACTTTGGTTCAGATATGTGAGTTTGTACATAAAAAACAACGTAGTCCCCTTAGAATGCTTGCATTCAAGGGATAACAAACAAACGCTGATAAAATAATAATTTAAACACCAGACCTCTCCAAAAAAAAACATAAAAAAGGTTTAGAAAATAAATATCCCGTCATTATTGATATCAGAAACAATAATTATGGAAAAACGAAAAATGCAGTAATAAAGTAAGTCCAGTATCAAATGAAAGCGAATTCACCAAAATCCTCCACCTAATTACGTTAAATTCTCAAATATTTTCTCTTGTATTCTCTAGGTTATAAAGCTATACAGAGAGCTCATAATTTAATACTTCAATTTTGTTAATGGATTACCCTGTATATTACTGTATTTTTTAATAGTATTTCTTGTGATATTTCATTTTCTATGTTTAAATTTAATCGATTTGCAGATTTATTTTTTTTCTACGCCTGTTCGGTGTTTATTATTTCTTGTTTCAGCTGCGGTTGGATTTCTATCTTCTAAACATGATTTATGGCTTGGATTAGGGAGTTCCAAATGTTTGAATTCGCATTTTTAAAGCGTTTTTTGCTATCCCTTTAAACAAGGCCTCTTAAGGGGCTTAAATTGTTTTTATATCTTCAATCTTGCATATCTGAAAAAAATATATAATATTTCATTAAAAAAAAGTAAGTTTGATTCGTTTTCCTTTGTTGAACCAGCCTGTATAATAACAGATATTTTATAAATGTGCGCCACTTTCGTGCATACAACGTTTATATAAGCAAATTTTATGTAATTCCCTTAGTTTTAGAAATGTCTTCCACCCAGGCATCTTAGTCGGACCCTGTATAACAAAAATAGCAATATTATAATATTCTATGTTCAAACTACCATATTAGATTAAGAATTTCCACTTGGATTGCTAAAAAGGTTTGTTTTTTAGTAACACAACCACTTTTTCGCAATATCTTTATATTCAGATTTTCTAGTAACGAAATCTAACCAAACGCCTCTTTATATTGGCACACAAATATCCTACCTGTTGAAACACCCCATATTGTTAAAATTTATATTACCACAACCGTATTCTGAAACGCCATCTATCTTGAGATGGCAGTTCTTCATGAATAAGAAATTATTTAAATGTTTTCACTATGCTGGAAATGTATCTCTTGTACGAAATAACATATGCACATGCTGGGAAGATAAAAAAACAGCCCCACTACATGCCGTATTGAAATGCACAAAGATAACCTGTAAGAGTTCGGAGATATCCCAGCGCTCAGCTTTATTTGCTTGAGCTATCATGGCTTTGAGTTTCTTTCGTCTAGTCTTATTTCAGAGCTACTGCTCAAAAGAGTAGTTATGTTTGGACATTTTTGTGAAATTGCTGGCAGCTTTACGTAATATTATCTTAACAATAGTCAAAGAGGGTTATACTTTTTCTAAAATTTTGCTGCTTTGCGTTTAGGATAGTAATGCCGTTTCAATGCTACACGTAATAAGAGCTTATTTTAATAGAAGTTCAAACGGTGTTCATTAATTTTCTGTTGCATGTATTGCAGTGGTTTTGGGCCCTACGGCTCTGCTCTGAGTGCAGCATCAAATTTAAAATTAAATTTAAAGCACAGAGTAGAGGTATTGTATCTAGCTGTAATGCTAAAGTAAATATCTTATCATAAATGCATTAATAAGGAATGCTTGTGTTAAGAGACAAAATTGATTAAGGAACGCACAGGAAGGAACTTGCCATTTCACAGGGTTACTAGTTAAATTCCTATCAATTAATTATTAAATAAGGCTGAATGAATAGCATAAACCAAGTTAAATTATTACAAAAGGTTTGCTAAATGAAGTTGTTGGAGCGTAGAGTTCATTTTAATTAATTACACATAATTTGTGAACGATTCTAAAAGGTATTAGCCAAGAAAGATAAGAATATACGCAAAGAGCGAATTATGGTAAGCTAGCAAATGTAAAATGCAAACTAGTCTGAAGAAATTTGCAGAAAATGGAACAACATAAAAACTATAAGTGAAAAGTACACATTTATGAACCAACAAACAATTTGAAAGGAAGTGAATAAGGAATTAACCAAATTAGTGACGAATATGAACATGCAACCGCCTCTTAATTGGTGTAGTGGCGCTAAGACAAGCAGTGGCAATATTAAAACATAAACAAGAATTTTATAAATGTACAGTCGTGTTCAAATGAATCTGGGGCAATGTTTTTTTCATATGTAAATTGATTTAAGAATTGTAGAATATCTCCATGGAATTCCTGCTATCAGAAAGAGTTATATTAAACTTTGACAGGTAAATGAAATATGCAAATCTTTCTGGTAGCAGGAAACCATGGAGGTATTCTTCAATTCTCAACTTAACCTACATATGAAAAAACCATTGTCCCAGATTTATTTGCACACGACTGTACATTGTTTAGTTTTAGGCATTTATAAGGATTTAAAATGTAAAAAAGTATCTCACTTGAACTTAGTTCATGTCCTGTCTTTAGTTTAAGATTCGTTTTTGTTATAAAATGATGTGAGGAGAAACAAATGAATAAAATTAATTCTTTGACATGCAGTTTGTGCTCTTTTTTTAAATTAAGAAATTACCTACAAAAATAATAAATACAGTGAAAAAAGTATACCATCGTGTAGAGCACATTCCAGTGCACCTGTGGAAATAAAGGCAGCGTTTTCCGCAACATTAAAATTTTTGCCGCAAGAAGGGTTCCGATCTTCGTTTGTCGAAATCGTCAAATCTACGAAGGCGGTTAGCTGCGACTTCAAGGACCCAGGACTTTTGTAAACTACAGGGACGCGGTAAAGGGAGCTCCAGGTACACAGCGAGCATCACAAACATCGAAGACTGCGCTTCTAGAAGAGATTCCTGCCAATTCGCCCCGTTCCCGAACATCGTAGGAAGACCGAAAGTTATTAAGGCCTGTAAAAACTTTATTATCAGTGCGAGGAAGCACAGCTTTGTACCCCAGACCGACATTACCGTGGTGAAGACGAAGCAGGCATATCAGGGCCTCTAGCTAGTCAAATGTTCCCAGTATTAGCAATAATCCAAGTTGAGGTTATGTGTTCTCTAAAAGGACGCCATCAGAAACAATTGCTAAGCTTGCCCGCGTAAAATACTGAAACAAAAGAGAATGACGCTATAAACGCGCGAAATATTAGAATTCAAACAATACCTGTAGTTTGTTCACAATTTTGATTTCCAAGTCAATCAAACGTTCACTGCAAAATAAACAAACCACTTGTTGAAATTTGACAACAGCCATATTCGTATCATTGCATAGAAAGTTATAATTGAACAGGAACCCACCCTTTGATTTGAGTCAAGTCTCAAACCAGAGCTACCATTATAAAAATAAAATTGCAGACAGAATAAAATACAAATTAGGGCAAAATACTGTATTTAATTGATTTAAAGTAAAAATACATGGTATTTCTTAAACAGTCATACAATCTGAGATAGATAATTCTGAGTATAATATTTATAATTACAAAATTAAAATTATAACGTGCATAACCATAGCAGTATATGGAAATTGAGCGATCCTTGTAGTAGCGAGTAGCGAGTAGCAATTTCCTTAAAAAATAAATTGATACAAATAACCCTCACTGTAAATTTCTTTTACTAAAAATAGCAAGGGCAAGATAAACATGAATACTTCATATGAACTAGGAAAAAGACTGAGATAATGTAAACTTTATTTTTCGAGCTGCAGATATTTTGCAAAAAAATCGAAAATTTAAAATCTTTCCATCTTTTTACCAGTGAAATTATAATGAAGTAAGAACTTCCACTTGTAACAAAAAAAAATCTAGGAGGCTGGCTTCATCTACAATTCACATTTAAATTCACGACACTTCTTATCGAGTTCAGATAACTACTATTTCAACAATGGTTTCGTAGGTAGTTATATCAGACTGAATCGCTGTTACACCTTATGAGTCTCTGGATTATTAGGCGGCAGTCTTAGTTACAATCGTAATAGTTATTTACATTATTTACATTCTGTAAGTTTTGAAAAATTTAAATAAATATATTTGATAAAAATGTAATTTGAAATTTTATATCGAAATATTGTTTAATTTCTTCTTTGTGTTATGACGATATCACCCTGTTTTTCAAAAATGAACAGCTTCGAGATTATAAATAACTGCCATATAAGTATCGATTCCCTATAACTTTCATCTTGTAACCCCGAGTGCTCCACAAAAGTTGAACTATGTCGAGGCGATTACTAAATATTCAGGTATTATGCTCGAAATTTCTTTATCAGACACCTACGTGCGAAAGTTTTAAGCAAGCATCAGTAACCGGACATTCGACACAAGCTCTATCGTAAATCGGTGCAGCTGAGACTGCATGAGCCTAAAGCCAGGCGGCTTGAATATTAAAATATACTTATCTTTGGACCTACTTCTTGCCTCTGGCCCCCGCTGCAGTCTACAAACTGTCGAAAAGCTAACGAACCTCTTCGATCTAGCACGAATGCGACCGTGAAATAAAAATTTATGAAATAAAAATTACTCACTTAAAATGAGAAGAATTATGAAAAATAAGTACGTACCAAAAAAAATTTTTAGAACAGAAAAATATTAAATGTGGTTTGTTATGACAATGGCTCTTTGGCCTTCTCATAGCGACTCGCCACTGACTGGAAACAGAAGGATATTAATATAGACGGTGTCTTTCTAACCAATTTAAAATATGCAGACTACTAATTTCAGACAAGATTGGAAATATAAACGAAATGATAAATGGACTAAAAGAAAAACTGTAAAAATAGTGGTCGAAAATAAATGCAAGAGAAACTATATTAATCTCACACATAGCAACGATAGAACAACTACCAAATATAATAACTAATAATGAAACAAGGGAATATGTAAATGAAAACGAGCATTGGGGCAAATAATGAAAACAAAAACAAAAAGAAAATCAGACAGGGAATATCATCAGAAGAATTAGGATGAGACAGAGTGTTTTTAAACTTAATTATATACTAAGAAGTAAGGTACACACACATTTAAAAACTAGGGTTTGCGATTAACTCTAGGTACTGACTCACGAAAACTTGGGCATTGACATTGTTTCACTATATTTTCGTCTTAAATTCTTAAGTGAAGTCTGAATTTCTATTCCATGCTCTTTTAACTAGTTTGGTTAGTTATGTAATGTTTTCTATCTTCTGTGTGTGATTTGAATTACTTTTTCTATGCGTCTTTTCGATTTAACACCACATTCCATGATTTTGTTTTTTTTTTGACGATCTAATTCTTTTTTTTTCAGCATACCTACGTCGCTTTTGCTATAATAGTTGTTTTATGTTTCTTCTAGCGTTCAATGCTCTTCTTGTTTTTCTAGCATTTTATTAGTTTTATACCTCTTTTCTCAGCACACCTACGTCGCTGTTGCTGTAATGGTTTTTTATGTTTCTTTTAACGTTCAATGTTCTTCTTGTTTTTTCAATTCCTCATGTTCTTCTAGAATTTTATTAGTTTTATAGCTCTATTCTAATTTTTATCTTCTGATCTTAGTTCTTAAATTTTTATTTCTTGATTTTCTCTATTTCGAGTTTTAATAGATTTTGCGCTTCGTTTCAATCCCATCCAGCACAAGAGATCTAATTTCCTTTCGTTTCCTTCGATATGTCTGTTCTCTCATGTGTTTCTACAAATGTAGGCAATTTCATTTGTTTTTAAAACATCCTGATTTGGTTCTTTAAAATACATTTCCGATGTTTTATGAATGGGTTTATTTAAATTACCAACAAACTTACTACCACACACATTTGGACACGCAACCGAAAATTTGTATTTAAATACTTTGTTAATGAAGAAACGAATGAAATGTAATTAAGGCTGAAATTGTCATCCAAGATGGGGAGATATGTGAATAGGTGTGTCATAAACTGAAAAAGGAAATTAGCGTGTAAAATGTATAATAATTATAAACAGAAAACCATGTTTATTAAGAAATTGCTCCATGAAAAAGCTACTTTGAATTTAAGTGAATATACAGACGTGGCAGTTATTTGGATTGATAGTAGTATGAACTAGTAGCTTTATTTTACGACCGTGTTGTTGATCGTGGTAATTCTATAACGATTATCTTATCTCCCAAATATTTTTGTATCAAAACAGGAAATTATACAACATTAAAAACTGGTCACGCCTAATCAATTTCTTATAGTGCGAAAAAACTCTTTTATGTTTGTTATTGTTTTTCGTCATGAAGTTTAGACCAGTAGTGTTCGTTTTTGCTCATTTATTTTTATATATAAATTGCACCGTAAGTACCAGTGACTGACTGTTTTAAGTTTTCTACAGTCTATTAATTCTAGCAACACCTATACAAAATTGTACCCGACCATTGTTTGATAAAGAATAGCAACCGTGAGCTCATTCGCTATTGCAATAGCAAGTGCATTAAAACTAGTCGCACACAACTCTACCTGAATTCAACTTTCAGTTTGAGCGTAGATATATTGTCGGATAATGCGGGCCAAGTAAGACCAGCTCTTTGCAAGCTCCAACTGTCTTGAAATCTTTCACCTAGGCCAATCTGCTGCTAATCCAACCTTTCCTTACGCTTTTCAGATCAAAATCACGGGGTATCAATTTAGGAGTAATGAGTACCGCAAGGGACCAATCGATTTTATGCTGGGAATGTGCTCCGCTTTCCAATCACAACTCTATGATATACCCAACATGCTGTCGAACTCAAATTTGCGCTGCCCCTTGAAGAAAGTATGGATTAAGTAAAACCTCTAGAGGAAGTGGTTATTAATGCTACCTTTTTAGGGCAATGCTTATTACGTCCACAATATGTCTCCAAACGCTTCCAATATGCCACCTTTGATCCCGGAAGGAAAGTGGATGATTGAGGTGACCTTTTTGTATATGATGAAATACGAGCTGTTTGCCTTAGAATGGTACACAGCAGTGGAATATCCATTGCTGCCTTAAATTTGAATATGTAACGGTGTATTTGATTATAAAATTCAAATGGAAATTATTTAAAAGTAAAAGTCATATTAGATTGACATTTAAATGTTTTGTTAAAGCCCTACAACGTTGTTGTTAAGAAGAGCCTGTTAGACGCTTTAAAGCAATGACATTTTACAACCACCGCCAGTTTTAAAAAGCAACTGGATAATATTATTTTACAACAAGAAAACGAGCTTACATTGAAAGAGAAACATTCTACAGACATCCCAGACTTTAATTTTCTCTTTATGAACTATTGATAACATACTTTCTGATCCTTCTAACTTTGAGATTTATTTATCATTTTATAAATACTCTTACACAACAGTTGAATTTTAAGTGTTACAGAGTGATACTGTATTTTGTGATGAAAAGATCAGTAACCGCTATCCGCATGCTGAGTTAAACGTTAGAGCAAACGACCAAAGCGAAAATATGAAATAAAATTTGATAAATCTGCAACATGGTTTAGCATTAATTTAGTAGTAACTGTGAAATTCTGCTTCATAGTTGAAATAAGACTTGTGTTTGGCCTTTTTTACCTTGTGAGCTCAGTATACATTAGTGATGGGCTTATTCGAATAAAAAATAACCGGTTATCCGGTTATTGAAATAACCTATGTAACTCGGTTTTCGTTCCAAGTATTCGAATGAAAAATAACCTCATGCTGATACATACTACGCTTTGAATATAAAACCTCTATTCAAAGGTACTACGTGCCATATATCAGCGACCTACGCAGTGCACAAAATTCTGTAAATATAAATACGTCATAACTCATAAACAAATCAGGTTGTACTGAAAACACAATTTGGTTATCGCGTACCTACCTCCTATCATAAAAAATATCAAATTATCAAATTCTGGGGACCTGAAACCTAAACGCCTAAAAACTGCAAACGCATCAAGCTACAAAACAATTTTTTATCTGCTTACATCTCCAAAGGTTCAAAACAAGGGGCGGTGCCTTTAACCCGCCCGATCGATAAAGATAAACGTTTACCTCTGTTCTTATTGCGATTAGCAAGCAGTCGCGCATATTTCTTTCTTTCTACACTTCTTAATAAATACCTCTTAATCTCCAATACATAACACATAATGTACGGTCGGCGCCTTAGAAATCGGGCACTACACACTATTATTATATAATTTGCGTGTATTTTTTAAGTGTATGAACTGGTTTTTTACAGTTATTATGGTTTTAATTGTTACGTCAGATTGTTTATTGTTTGTCAATTATGAAATGCCATCTCACATGAATGAAGTAACCGGAGCAAGAATACTCCAAAGACTAGAAGAACATATTACGTGTCCCGATTTCTAAGGCGCCGACCGTACATGTTATGTTTTGGTTCCTCTGCTATCTGCAAGTTACGATGTCGATGCAGATGACGGTGAACCGATGTCGATGCAGATGACGGTAAACCGCCAACCGGCTGACTTAATCGAAACGAATCGAGAGCCAAAATTTATTCGATTGATTATTCAAATAATCATTCGGTTATTAATATCATTCGAATGCAAATAATTCGGCTATAAAAATTTTCCGGTTATGCCCATCACTAGCATACATGAAACCCTTTTTAATAATCAGTCGCAGTTACAAACAACCACTTTTTGCGGAAGCTGCTCTACACCTGCGGAGTTTTCGGGCAGAAACTTTAAACGAATGCACAATTTACTTACACAAACATATTGAAATTACAACATCTGTGAAAGAAATAAAGAAAAGCGAAGAAAATATTATTGAAACCTCGAATCATTGACCATTCCTAAACACAAATATAAAATAAGACTGGACTACCTATATGCGATATCGCTTGGGACATTTAAATTTACACACAGGTAGAATACTTGTCCCCGATGCTTCTTGAATTTATTCAAGCCTTCGATTTGCGTAGTTCCAAGGATTATCTCTTGCACTTGTTCAGGACGCACATCGGGACACAAATTGTTTAATTATATAACCAGGTTGCTTTACAGAAGGAGTTTACACTTGATGAAAGGAGATAAAATGTGACTGGAGTAGCCAGGCCTAACTACCCCTTGACAGTTGTAGCCTGCGTCTGGTAACAATGTATACACCTCAGAGTTTAGAAGTATATTGAAATATTAAATAATTACAAGTCCTTATGTATAATTAAATGTGTGTCGTGATCGCTGTTTTTAAACTGATAATCTATTAATTATTGGTATAAGCACAAAACAGGACGTTGGCATAGAAATACTTCGCCGGTAAACAATGTGTGTGAAATCTGACCTAGTGATGGTATTGTAATGCCGCTGTTTGCATAAAGCTTTTTGACAGTATTGCAACGTGACCCAGTAAGCCGACACCAAACCGGATTATGTGTACAAACATCATAACTGGCACACGTTATGGCCTAGTTTTTATATTCTAATTGAATGCACTTTTGTGTCCGCATAATTTCACTTAATTGTTTTATGTCATGTGCAAACACTAGTTTGAACAATAATTATATCTGCCACAGTTACATTTAAATAACATTAAAATGACGTCAAAATAATCGTCGTTAAAAATGCAAATATTAAGGTGTATCAAAAGTACGACCCTGTAAGCATGGATAATAATCCAGCAAAAATCGCGTACGTTAGAGCGTTCCTTTAAAGGTGATTCTCACACAATTGGAGCGACCTCTTATCGATAGAGTTACAATCATTTCCTGTAAGTATTAAGTTACCTGGCAATTGGGTTCTGAGAATTACTGTATAGCCTTGAATTGGGCTCGCCTTGGATTGCTTCACCAAAGCTTGAACGGCGTGATGCGTGAAAATTTACCACAAACAAAGCAGAAAAATTACCGCTGCAATGACGGTTGACGTCACGCTTCACACTGGATTTCCCGAGTATACACGACTGCTTCTCA
The DNA here is from genome assembly GCA_940337035.1 of Agriotes lineatus. Lineage (NCBI taxonomy): Eukaryota > Metazoa > Arthropoda > Insecta > Coleoptera > Elateridae > Agriotes > Agriotes lineatus. The sequence goes on along the minus strand of CALNHX010001193.1, from coordinate 214,541 downwards.
ATTTGTGTACTCACTCAGTACACCATAAACATGGCATATTATGAACACCCAAACGCTGTTTGTTGCACTAAAAGTTTATGAAGCAAACTTGAAATACTGCAAGGCCTACTAACACACTATTTATTTCGCCGTAGATGAGTTTACATAGTCCACTAGGAGTCATTCGCATACAGATCGCACTGAAGTATGGCTTGTAGTTTAACAAATGGACATGAATGTTGATCAAATTACAGTTTTTAAGATAATAGGTATTACTAAATACGATAAATAACGCTATTAATGTCAATAATGTAAACCTATGTACCTAGCTACTGCATTATTAATCTGACGATTTAAAAGACATGTAACTACATCAAGAAAATGTACGAAAAGCATTGTTAAAAAACTTCAATATTCAACACTACTAGTAAAATTTCTAGTAAAAAGGATAACAGTATCTATCGCCTTATAAAAACTGTTCTCAAAGTAGGTACCTGAAGTTCACCTAGAAGTTCTTTCAATTGGTTCTATAATCTTTTTTCTTTGGCACTTAGCAAATTTCACACTGCCGGTTTTATCGTTATTCTATTACAGCTTAGCAACCCCTTCATAAAACCAAAGTGAAAGGGACCATCCTCGACTTTATGAACCTCCATGGGCTTTTGCTACTTTTAGTCTTTCTTCTAAAGTGGGTGTGTAGAGGGGAGAATGGAAAACGATCGAAAAGTAGGTGTACCACTCAGTCAATAAGAGAGATAGTCAAAAACAACTTGAGGTTGAAATAGTTGAGGATGGATTTTCCTCTTGTTTTATGACATGATTGTTAAGCTAGTCTATACCTTTCTAAATTACCTAAAAAGTGTCATTCTTACAATTCTCATGGGCTGCAACTTCATCCCTGAGCTTAAGTGGCAACCGAGCGAGCTACTAAACCCACTCCCCGATTTGGATTACCACAGCCAGTTTAGTAGGTTTTGGTTAAAAAGAAACACTTAGCTATTTGACTATAATCAGCAGTGCCTCTGTAAATAAGATATCTTTTATGAATACACGATTGCAAAAAAGCAAAGAACATACAATTGCCCATTGGTAATGGCCCACTCAGGTAGCCAACCTTTGACCAAGTCATTTGACCGAATGCATCTCTTTGAACGTGATTCAATGTTTCTTCTTTTTGGAGTTATTTTTGCTACTATGCAGCTGTATAAAAGTCATGTAAAGCCGTGGCTGCAATTTATGGTTTAGGCAAACCAAAATCACGCACCTTTGTTCCATAGAACCTCAAAGTCTCTTGATTTCACCGCCACTAATAACGATCTAAATCATTAAATGATTATTTCAATCAGCTCCTGTATTACAGTTTTTCAACTGTCCGATTTGGTGACATTAAATCACTTATTTAAACGTATGACTACTACAAGAATATAAATCCCGTAGTAGTTAACTTTGTGCTATTGTCCTTAGATGGGCCTGAAAAGTGGCACAGCATTCTATAGCAGTGTAGTAGTCTACTTTATGCCATTTCCGATAGATGGTTCTGATGGAAGTAAGCCCTAATGGAGACGAATTAATTTCGATCGATGAGGATGCAGCGCGACCGTCACTGACCTTTGAATGTATGATATGAGTTTTTGGAAATCCGTACCACTAGCGTTACCATGTGCGCTTTTCATTTACAGATACTATTTGAAGTGTTAATTTAGGTCAGGTGTAATATTTAAATGGGGGGGGGGGGGGAATTAATAAAAATTATCAAGGCGAAATAGATTTTTCATTATAATGATTCAAAATTCCAATTTTAAATAGCTAAGCAGAATTTTCTGCCTTTGTAAACTAAACTATAGAAAATAAGGAGCAAAGCCTTCTTTGAAAAATACAAGTTCTACAAGGTATTTTGTTAATATTTAAGATCAATCCTTTAACAATCATAACATAAATAAAACCTTAAAAACTCTGAAGTCTTCGTAATTGAATAGACTATTAGTGGAAGCGGATAGCAAAAGAAAACTGCACTTTATGATGAAAGCAAACGGCTTTTAGGGATAACGTATTACACCCTAGGGAACAATTTTGCCGGCAGTACCCCAAATTCCATCCCTTAGAATTCAAGATGGCGGCAATTTAAAATTAATTTCAAAAACAATTATTAAAAATTAATTTTTAAATTCTTAACATAAATATATTATGATTTTATGATTAAAATTAAGAAATGACATATTTTTTAATCTAAACATCACAAAAAAACTAATTTCATGGGAAATATGCCAGTGGAGTAGCTCAAAAATAAAAAAAGTAGAAAACAGCAAAATAAGGATTTAAAATAATTTTGTTCTCTTTTCTTAATTCTTTAGTGGGTAATTTTCGTTATATAACTAAAAAGCTCAGCAAATTTGCATTATTCAACTTTATTTTCTTAAAAAAATATAAAATTAAAAATGATTTATTAAACATTTTCTTCGAACCCACGGTCTTCACTGGTCGAAGAAAATCTAAAAGACAAAAAACTTATTAAGTTTAAAATTTATAGGAAATTTGGAAAAATAATCAGATCTAGGTATGTCCACCTTCATAAAAGAACTAACCTATTATTATTTTCACATTTTCCTCTACACGGATTACATTGCAGTGTACAAAATAGACCAACTTTGCGACAAACACATCGCATTGTGTTGCAATCTTTTTTGCAGCCACAACGCTCAAGACATGGTAGGTCTTTCCAAATTTCATTTTCTTTAAACTATAGAGGTACCCAACATTCATTTGATAATTGTCAACCCCACAAAGATGGCGATGGTGGCTGCTTAAGATCACTTGTCATCACATTTCTCCACAAGTGACCTGCTTGCTACATTGCACGAAGTGCGTGTTGCTCTAATGACGCAAAAGTTGGTGGAATGAACTGTACAAGCTTGTTCTTGGTCGCAAAAAGGTACTTTATGTAGAGACGTGTACGAAGTATGAGGATCATATAAAAAACAAGTAAATGTTTCCAAAAGTTTCATATTTTCCTCTGACATCACTGATAATGGCGAGGATAGCATGGCAAAAGCTGGTGTTACTTCCGGATGAGAGAGCCACGTATTAAAACACATTTTCTTACCCTTAGACGCAAAATATGACGTATTGTCGCTACCAGTGTAAGCGTGAAATCCACAAAGGGCTTCAGATTTCTCTCTACCAAGAGCCTCTGCTATAGCATGCACCGGTACATATCGACATTTTATTCCTGTTCCGGTCAGCAGCCACAACTCTTCTAATCCACTCTCTTTTAGAAGGCCAAATTAAGACACAAATAAAACCAAGACATCGGTGTCTGAGGACCTTACCAATACACATGTAGCACCATGTTCTGCCATATCTCTTGCGTGCCAGACTAGACGAGCAGCAGCTTCCTCAATATAAAACTCTTTGCCCACAATAGAGGAAAAATTATTATCACTAGAAGCATACACCACTTGATCAACATTTGTTGCTACATTTACTTCAGGCATGTTACTTAAAAGATTATTTGCAAGAAATCGGAAGAACTCGGTTTTATTGTTTCCGTTTCGAAGAAAATTGAACCAGTCCGAAGGCAAAGAAGTGTTGGGTGAAACTTGTCTCCGAGACCCAATTCCTCGACCCTCTCTTTCCTGTCATTTTAAACTATTTGGCAAATACAAATCCCAAACAAAATCAAGCCTTTTACATTTTGTTTTTTGAACATCCCGCATTACATAGACCTTCAGGTCTATATCAAAATAGTCCTGAAATGTTTTCGAATTTTTAGGTCTGATCTTTTGTACTAATGCTGCGCCATCGTAAATAATGCAATCAAACATTTCAGGAATATCGTGTGCACCTCCTAAAGACTCCAATTTTTCAGCCAAGTACGCTTTCGTTCCTTGGCGTAGTAGTCCGTTAGCCGATAACGAGGGCGGGTATTTATGATTCTCATACTTAAAAAGAAAACGTCTATATCAAGGTGACGTTCCCTTGCAATTATAAAAAGCCTTGAAAACAGCTAGACATCACCCTTTAACGTATTTTCTCTAATTGCACTTGCAGACTTTTTTGTTTGCTGCGCAGAGAATATCTTTATTTTATTTTTTTTATAGGGTCATGAATAGATTTTGTACCTTCTACAAATCTTTCTTTAATAAATGATTCATACATGTCTTTACCGGATTTTTCTAAACTGTATAAAGCCTCGGCTGAGGCTTGTGTTGCAACTACCCGTGTATCTAAAGCTACCAGTTCTTTGCCGTGTTCTAGGAATGGGTTACCCATTTGTGTAAAGCTGTCTTTCATTGCAATACAATACTCGAAGTATTTTCTTTGAAAAGCAGGATAATTTTCATGATGACGACTTTTAACAGCTGGTTTAAATATATGGGACTCATATTCTTTCAAAATATAACTTATTTGTGGACCAGCAACAGTAAAGCGTCGCAGAGATGCCGTTAACAATTTTATTTTACTTAATTTTTACAGTAAATATGGAAAATAGCTGCCATTTTGAGTACTAAGGGAAGAAATTTTGGGTACTGCCGGCAAAATCGTTCCTTAAGGTATTTTGTATAATCCCTGAAAACCGTTTGCTTTCATCATTAAGTGCAGTTTTCTTCCAAATTTAACTGCTAACCGCTTCCACTATATTAACAGATAACCTTCTTTGAAAATTACCAATTGTATAAAACAACTTTATATAGTTTTTACATTTCATAACTTAAAAAAATAAAAATCTATCTTGGAAGTTTAGTAAACTATCAATTTTTATGAAAAATTTTAAAGTATTATTTTCTGAAATTATATTTTTTGACATTTTGCCTATATTCCCCCGAATATTTCTGCTCTAGAGCTTTTAAATATGAGTAGTTTTTTACAATCCATGTATGTATGAACATTTGGTTAACCCGAATATTTTTATTGAAAACCTGAAGCCCGAAGAATGATTGCCCAACCCGAAGTGTTCGGGTCAAAATGACAGTGTTGGCAACCCTAATTAGAAGCAGGATATAAACGTGATTTGCAACTTGAACACGCTGTACTTCAGAAATTACGGATCTGAAGCAAAACCTTATAGGAGTTTTGGACTTCAAATCACCAATGGCAACGTTAATGACAACAAAAGAGAAGACATTTTAGTATAGGATTGCAAAAATATTATTTTCCTTGATATCAGGTGTAATTGTGTAGTCAGTGTAATCCATCTTTTTTGCTGAGAAATCGCAACGTGAGAAGACGTCTTCTGTTTTCATGTCTTAAACCAACAATTATTAACAAATATAATCTATTTCTGAACTGTACATAACAATGGCGATAAATATGCAAGTATTACTACATAATTACACGAACAAGGAAATGAAAAATAGTAGTTTCAAAGCAAATTTAAAAAATTAGATTTTTTTAATTTAATTTAAAAAAGTAGGCTTTTTAAATTAATTACAGTGTCTAAGTTCACTTAGTGAAAAAAAGTGACACTTTGTTTTTAATTTAGAAATGAGTTACCAAAACTGAGCAACGCACTTGACTAAAATGAAGGCAAATAACGTTCTACACAAAATAGGCTTGGATTTGAATATTTAATGAAATTTAAAAAAATCTTATAGACAACTCGTGTTAGCGTGCTTATTTTTCACGCGTGTGGATTATTAAACTCGGCTGTGTCTCGTTTAATAACTCTCCACACTTGCGAAAAAAAGTTGCACTTCTGGGGGGGGGGGGGGGGCTCTTTTTCAGTAAAAATGGGCGAAGAAAAGGTGTAAGATTCTGGGGGAAACACATTTGAGTAGTCTTAGATTAAAAACATGTACATTGTTCCCTTGTATTAAAATTGAACTAAAGAAATTCACTGCTATAACAACTCGCACATTAATATATTTGGGGTAATTTTAGATACTTTGACTATTTACACATTGAAAACATTTAAAAACATTAATTTAGGAGCTTTTGGCTTCATTCAATACTCTTATACAAGTGCCAATGGTTAGATTCTTATAAATTAGCGTCAACGCCTACATACAATTCTAACTTTTTCGATCAATTTTTGCTAAATGTAAATACCTCGAGGCGTCAACCTGCATCATTGAAATTCGCTGTTCCATAAAATATAAAATGTACGTATTGGCTTTTATTAACTTTTCTAATTATCCACAAAATAAAATACTGCTGTATATGACACCTTCTTGCATTTTTGTAAAAAGGCAACTGTAAATGGGTTGCAACGTTTTTAAAGCGTGGAAAATCTTTAGCATTTTTAAATTTGCTTGAAGTACAAGAAAACGCGCGGTAAAGATAACCCATTATTACCTGTTAACGTTTTTGGTTTACAGCTATTGAAAATATTCAATGTTTAATATTGTATCTTACACACTAGCGTAGTTGATTGTGCCCTTTCATAGTTTTTAATAAACTGAATTTCTGTTTTAAAATACATCCTGATAATTTTTTGTAAGATCCGAAAACGATTTTACTTTCTTAATGAATAAATGGAAAGTAAACCTGAGTGTGAAATTAGATTACCTACACTTGTGAAAAGCAACTATCCGTTGTTGACTTCCTTCTGATGAACCAGTTACTTAACCTACCTTACGTTCCCGTAAATAGGTAGTTGCAAAAATATGATTTGCTGTTCAATTAAAGCGAACAAAGGCAAACTTAATAGCTCGAGGATATTTTCTGTAGGTAGCTTTAATGGGTTCAGATGTCGCAGATTCGGATTTCGTTTCTGTTAACATTGTTCATGTATTACTTTTGTAGTGAAAAGAAGATTGCATTTTTGTGTTAGGAGTCGTGGAGCAAAATCTGATGCAGTCTCTTCAGAAGTTATGGACGCATATATCAATCGTAAAATAAAATATTTGTTAGTATTGTAACTACAGTATGAAAAAAATTATTTTCAACCAGTATGGCTATGGAATATTTCCTAATTTATGAATCCAACTATAAATCACTTGCAAATCAAATGCTAAGATTGACATTTAAGTATAAACCTAGTTGCATTCATATATTAGGAAATAATTCATAGCCAAGCTAGATGAAAATAATTTTTGACAATGCTCCAGATATTACCAGTTTACAAGGGAATAACTTTTTAAGGCGTTTTATACATGCAGAAACATTTCTAGATAGCAATCTAAATAACAGCGGTTAGAAATAGGATTGTCAATATTCAAAGACCTAATTTTCTATTGCAGCTTTAACATTTTCATGAACAGTGGCCACCTTTAACTAGTGAGATGGCCTACGCTATTAAAACTTATTAGTGATTTTGATTTCACTGCGTTGACGCTGAAATTTCTTTATCATTTCAAAATAGATTTGTACAAATGAATACATCGCCAACCCGTAAATAATACTAAAACGATTTAACATTTACAACCCTACTAATTTGTGATTTTTTATGTCAGTTCTCTGTAAGACGACTACATTGTTAAACAAAATTATGAAAAATGTACCTATAAAAAAAGTGCATTTAATAGTGGGTACTTTAATTGTTCAAGTTCAAAACAACTAACTCAGACAAAAGAAGTGATCGATAAACCTATCTAATTGTCATAATCAGTAACGGACCGAAACGGAGCAGTCAGAATTCGACGTAACATAGACTACAAAGATGTAATAAACGCCCAAAGAAAACAACTACTGCTACTACAGAAAATCAGCAATACATTTATCCAAAACAATGATCTTAATACACTGAAAGTCATATTGTCATCTAAATATTTAGAAGCAAACAATTACAGGAGTAGTACAAGAATATGAAAAACATTCAAGCAAAAGGATGTGACTAGACGAAAGCTCACGGCATTGATTTAGCGAAGTAGTAAATGACCTTAATGAAAAGGCATCAACTAACATTCGGAAATACGATATACTAAAGTGACTCTTGGATGAACTCGCCCACGAAGTCTGACTGAACGTAACATATTTATAAATAATATTATTATTTATCGCATACATCGCAATTTCTTCACATAATCGTGAAATATCCCGCGTCTGAATGTGTCATCAAATTTACCCAGTTACTATTGTTAACAAACAAAAGCTGTAATATAAAATCAGAAAACACGTAAAGAAATTTGGTATACAACAAATGACTGTTCACGGTTAAGTTACATTTAAATTAAATAACAAATAACTGATTTGACGTTTACAAGGGTTTGAAACAAGTATTTAAGATCTATGATAAGTGATATTTGTAACGGATATGATTCAATCCGCCATAAATTACACTTATAACGGAAAGCGTGAAATGCGACACCAGCTGCATGAAAGGTTGAAACAAATGGAAAACCTGACTTGAATAACTACGAAGCGTGGAAATACAGCAGAGCTTTTCAAGGCGTGCTTGCAAGTGCAGGTGTTCCAACTATTTCTAGCGCCAAATCTGCAATCCTACTGCAACGTAAAGCCACTTTAAATAATGACGGATTTTCAACACGTATACAGCGAATTTCGAGATCATTCTTAGAAATATCGGAAAGGAAAGACAAAATAAAGAAGTAGCGAACAAGAAAAGAGAATACTAGAAGAAGACCTAAGATTATGGGCGGCCAAACTTTCAAAATACTATAAAATCCTGAAGTAATCCTATGGGTGCAGCGATTCACTAAACCAATAAGAGAGACAAATGTGTCTTATACGTTAGGAAGTAAGGCTGTGACTCTTTAAAACTTTCAGAAAAGAATTAAAAGCCGGAAGAATAGCTCCACACTGAAACCGCATACATTAAGTTTTCGAAAGTAATGACTGCCAAATGGGAATTCAAAAATTACTAAAACTACTTAAACAACCTAAAATACATAACAAAGTTGCCCAACACAAGACTTTCGAATCGTAATACTTTAAAAGAGAGACCTGTTAGGTCAGATCAGATGTGTGATAAAACTACAGCTCTTTAAATGTTCTTCAAAAATTAATTACTTCGCAAAGAAACTGCAATAAGAAAATTGTTGTTTTTAATTCACTAGGAAAAAAATATTTCAATTAGCTTTAATTATACACATACGGTAGGGTTTTGAGCTTTATTTATTTATTTATGTAAGAAACGTCATATAGAAAGTAAAAACAAAAATGCAACGATTTCCTAGTAATGTAAAAAATAGATATAACGCAATAAAAATATATTAACCATCAAATTAATAAATTGTATTAGGCCATTCGAGCACCTTTTGTCCAACGGCTAAACCCGTCTAATCTTTCCAAAACGAAAAAATCACCATAATTCTTGAATTTTTTTAATAGTTATTAAGGTACTAAGGGCATTATGAGTAAAATAAGAGCCCAAGATTGTTAGTGTACTAACCGAGGGCTTTGGCCCGCGGTGTGTACAACAATCGCGGGCTCTTAGCTCATAATGCCCGTGGTGCCTTCAAGGTTTTATGTCCTACCAATTTTCTTACCTAATTCATATTCATATTCAATTCATATAATTACTATGATATAGTATTTAAGATTGATCTAGTTAGCTGATCTAAGTTAGATTTGTGACATTAGCTAAGCTGTCATTAATTTTCATTGTGACAGTGGTGCATATCCATGGAAACAAATACTGTTAATTTTTCATAATAACCCTAGTGTTCTTATGAAGAAAATAATTGCCCTGGAGCGTTATTTTGTATCTAAGATACCTTAAAATAGAGTCATTAATTTCAATTAATGTACTGGTAGGACATAAATAATATTAAGATCGACTGGCGGAAGAAAAAAAAATAATGCGATTATAATGAAGTATTACATTATCCGCATGGAATATAAATTGTTGTAGACCTATAACAGTGTCATTTAACATTAAATATTTACATTGCCAGTAACAATTAAATAACGAACATACGAAAAATTTGTGAGAAATTTAATTTTGCAGTTTAGGTCGCTAGCGTAGACCTGGAGTCAGCTATTTGAGAAACTACAAATAGGGAACCTTATTTTATATATGAACGGCTCTTGTCTGTTAAAGTTTTGTTAAATCTTGGTGATTAGTAGAGACATAGAAGTCCTGCATCTTAAACGACGTTTAAAATGTCCCCCCGCTGCTCTCTTATATTCACCATCATTATGTACTGTCATGGTATTGGTCCTAATACTCCTCTCCTCTGACTTTCAACGCTGCATCGTCCTACAGGTTTCTAGTTGTATTATACTTTCCTTAACCAATTTCGTTTTTGTTTTGCAAACTCATCCAACTCTAATATAAACTAAATATCATATAGTACCCCTTTTCCAAAATAGGGCCAAACAACGAGTAAATACTAATGAATACATGAGAAATAAATTAATTCTCCATTTAGTCTGAATAAACAATTAACTGTGCCAACGCTTATTGCACGCAACTAAACTTAATGTCTTGTGGGAGTAAAAATCCACTACCCATTTGTCCTGTTTGTTCTACATATTTCTCCAAATAGCTCATATCCCTGACCTTTACCCACTTTCAAATTCCTACATCAAACAGTGCAGTAATGGAGCTAGGCGCAAGGGAAATCCTCCCTGTAATAGCGTCCAGCCGTACGAAACTGTACACTTTATACAGGCGAAAAGTTTAAATCACCCTCAGCGGTAAGCAAGGTGGCGAGAAAGCGCCCTTATGCTAATGCTGTAAAAATATGGTGCAGCCACAGTTGCAAATCTTTTTATGAAAGGTCAGGTTGTAAATTTATTCAAACATTTGCGCCTTCGAATCCGAAATCGATCTTGTCAAAACGAAATTCGCGGTGTTACACCCGATACAACAGGAACAATATGTTACAGTTCTATTACCTGCTGCTCAGGATGTGGAATTGAAACTTTGCTCCAACTTCTCGTGCGCGATTACAGGCAGTGAATAAGACGCCTCGGATGCCGTCGAGTTAGGGGCGGAATTATTTAACTGAACGGCAGTGAATGTTTTGTGCGCTTTATGGAGCATTTGAAAAGCGAATCTTGAGAAACAGATAGCACGCAACTGGTTTCATAGGAGAGTACGGCGAGAGATAACCAGTCAACGTTCGGCAACTATTTTCAATGTCATTTCATCGACATTTATGGAATTGTTTGCTTAGATCTTTGTATTTCCTGTTGTTATTTTTTATCGGGCTTTGCTTTTTATTAAGCTGTGGCTCCCGTTGCATTGTTTTCTTCAACAGTTTGTTGTTTTACAATTTCTGGACATGTCCGTACCACATGAAGTGTCTTAATTTTATCTCCTCTACTAAATTATGCTCTACTTCTACTACATGTATGTCGTACAGCTGTGTTTCTTACGTTTCTCTTCTTGATATTATTGCATTTATTTGCAGTTATTAAGTGTCAAGAGCATAAGTATAATGCTTTTATGGGCAACCTGTACAATCCCGCACTGAAGGAGAAATACTAGAGATTCGAGAACAGATTTTTTTATTTTAGACGTTGTGGGGAATTGCTTTAAAGAAACACAAGACCAAGTACATGTTAGCAAGCGGCGAAGGACAAAAACTATAGCTGCAAAGCAGACAGGTACCGGTTCTGAATGAATATGGATATCTGTGAATTACTATGATAAGTGGCGGTACGTATATGAAAGTTGTAAAGTAAAGAATATTACCTGAGCATTTGTTATGGTATCAAAATGACTTAACGACACCCACGCGGGGTGAGTATCGCACGACTGGTTAAGTCCGCGAAAAAGGTGGCACGCTCGCCCTGAGATTCGTCAAAACAGGCTAAAGGCCTCGGCTGATACGCTCAGGGAGATGGGCGTGGTTCAAACTATATGTCACTGGGCAAGCGTGGCGTGACATATATAGGGTGAGTCAAAATAAAAGGGCGCCAACAGGTCTGTCTCGGGGTATACTCGTGCAACCGGACCTGGACGGTTAGACGGGAAGAGAAGTATACAGGGTACTACATCAGGAAGGTACTCGAGAAGCAGTAGAACTCGAATGACTATTTAAAAAAAAAAAACTTGAATAACTATTTCGGGACTCGTCGCCACTATGGCGGCGTCGCCAGACCTACATGTGTCGCTCCGACGCTCAAACCTCGTCGTACATCAATCGTTACACAGAAAACTTATCCTGAAAAGAGCATGCACAGATTCGCCACAATAATAGGGCCCTAGTTCAAATATTCGCCTATTGGTCTGACGTTAACAAAGGGGTAATTTACCAAGACTACACTAAGCCTAATATTATTGCCCCAGCTGGAGAGGCGCGTTATTTCTAATACAACATGCAGCAAGTGGTTACACAAAAATGGTTGCAATCTCAATGGCCGGAATAATAGCTGGCAGCCTTGCAGACGATGTCTAATCGATTACAGATAAAATTAGCAGGCAACAGGTGCTAGATTTGGTCACCTAAATATCGAGTAATTAACGGCAAATGAATACGGCCAAAGTACAATGAATTAGAAAACAGTGTGTGCAAGGTTTAGTCACATAAATAACAAGTAATTGAGGGCAAATGAGTGTGGCCAAAATACAATGAATTAGCAAGTACTGTATGCAAGGTTTAGTCACATAAATAACAGCTGATTAGTTACGACAACTGTGATCAAAAAGCACTAAATTAGTTAGCATAATACATTAACCTGGGCTGAGGCCGCATAAATGACAGTAAAACTAGCACACACACAATATAAGTTCAATCCACATAAATGACAGATGTTACGTTATAAATTGGTTACACAGATACCTGTACTCTCGACGATTCCTCGACCGCCAGGGCGAGAGGTCGCCTAGCCAAGCGCCTGCAGAGGCGACAAAGGTGCGACAGCGCGGGCGGCACGTGTGAGTGCCGGTAGGAATCCGCCTTGTAAAGGCGTCAGCGGGATAGCGTCCCCCATGGGACCAAAACGACGTGAGCTCAAGAAATCCAAACGTCCTGCAGATGTAATCCTCGTTTTATTGGGATCAAAGGGTCAACCCTCACTCAGTGAAGCAGAACTCGGCCATCGGAAGGCCCAAACACCCACGTACCGACGGTACACAACACGGCGTGCTACACGCTCCTTGCGTCTCAACGAACGACTCTGTCGTAACTAACTGCTTGCAGGCAAAACAAAATAATCCGGGCCCAAAGCGAAAGCGTCACCAAGCGCTTCGGCGGCCAATCGGAAGGCGGCATTGTTCACCGGACAAAAACAAATTAAAGCCGGTTTAACCAGGAAGAGATAAAGGGTGGCCCAAATCGAGGTAACTGCACTAACTACAGGGTGTTCGAATTTAAAATTGCTAGGATACGTGATGAAACGTTAAAATGCTGGAAACTGGTTGCCCAAAATGACCTGACACATTGCATTTTATCGTATTTAAAAGTTATATGTATAAGTAAAGAAAGACGATATACACATCTTATGTGGATCAGCCTTTATTTATTGCTGTGCTTATTATTTATTCTTTTTTGTAATGTAATTACAAAATGAAAAATTGATTACACACATAACATAGCTTAGTTTGTTTGGATTTTATAATGCCTCTCTCTCCGGCCAATTAAAAATATGATTTAACTTATGCTTTACTTTAATAAAGGTGTTGCTTTCTATATTTTATTCATTAGCAAATTATCAACACTTTTGCGCCCACTAGCAATTTGAGACTCGCGCATCTACAGGGTTAGGTTGTTGCACTTTAGGTAAATTTAACCATTGTATGGCAAATGCTCGATTCTAACGAATGACAGTTAGCCTTAAAATATTAACTCCAAACAAAGCTGATCAAAACACAGAAAATTCAGCGTATTTTGAACACAAAGCAACCAACAATGAAACAGTTTACATAGGTAAATTATAACAATGCATTTCTTATAGTCAAGTGGTTTGGCTAGCCTGGTATTTGTTTTTAAGTGTAAAAGAATACCAACTTGCATTTGTTGTCCTCCTGGCTTGCCGATCTCGTTTCCGGTCTCCACAAAAAGGCGCCAAGCTTGTATTTGCTTCCTGGAAAGGTCCCAGCTGCTGCTGTCTACCTATGGATCACAAACCAAGCTTCCCCTAGGTCCTGCATCTTGCTGTCCGCTTCTTGCAGCTCCCAATCTTATTGAATCTCGGCTCGAAAGGCGAACTGCCACAGGCCACAGTTGGAAAGAACGCCAAGCTTGTATCTGTCCCTTGGAAAGGTTTCAGCTGCCCCTGTTTGCTTCTGGATCACGAAAGAAGCCTTTTCTAGGTCCTGCATTTGCTCTCCGCTTCTTGCAACTCTAAAACTTGTTAAATCTTACCTCCGAAGACGATCTCATATAGACTAAGCTCCAGCTCCAATTTACTCTGGAACTGCACTCCAGAATACTGCCAATTTAACCACACCTGGCGTCCCCACAACGGCAAATAAATAAAACTCACACCTGGGCACAAATTATTTACTTTTATCAAGAGAATTAAACAAAATTGGGGAGCCAAACAACACACAAGCTTTCGGTTTGGGTTCTCCCACAAACAGTAACAAACGACCTCTGGGCCATCATAACAACATGATTTAAAATTGTTTATTTGTAATTGTACAATCTTTAATCTTAATTTAGAATTGTTTTTCTATATGTCATTCAGGAAACTTTAACCTCACACTTGGTCGCACTTTTTCACTTTTTGTTAATAAAACACTAAATAACACGGCACTAGCACATTCTTATAGTGTTCAGTAATTTTCAGGTTACTTTTATATGCTTTATGCATTAATCTGTGCGTTATTGTAATGCCTTATAACCCTTTAGCTGCGCCATCGATTGTTGGCATCTCGATATGAAAGCAAACGCTGCACTAAACATCTGTAATGCTTCCAAACACCTTTGTACTAAAACGACTGCATTATCATCTTCTGACTTTACACAATTAATCTGGCCGTCATCATAAACTTAGCTAAATTTGCCATATTGAGCACAAATTTGAATACACGCTGACCGCAACTCTGGCGATATCCTTCACTAGCCGCTGTTCATTAATTACAGTTATTGCTAATCATGTTTTATGTAATTATCAATGTTTACTATTGACTCTTACTGTTGAAATACATATAATACCAATTGTGGGTTTTTTTATTATTATTTGTAAGTTAGCAATGCAACCACAATTGCTATAAGCATCATACCATTACCATATATCAGACTATATCAGAGAGTTGTGCGATCTATGGAGCGAAAGTATATATAGTTGCACAAAATAATCTATCTAAAAGGTTGGAACCATCAGAAATAATGCCCTGAAAAAGATTATGTGAATTTACATTAAACTATAAGCTACTAGATGCTGATATCAGAATTTTTTCCCAGTTTCCTTTGATATAGTATCCTCGTCCACTAACTTCAGTTGTGTTCGAATGGCAAAAAAAGATTTCTCAACATTTTAACCATTGCAGTGCTGGTATCCAATTTTCAAAAGATTCTTATTTCTGGTATGTTGTAAATACCTATCAATGTGCAAGATGAAAAAACTCTGAAACTCCCTCGCGCAAGCCTGTATCGGAGAAAATAAAGCCATTCATTATTATTATTATATTAGAGCTCTTTCTATTTATTGAATTTGAATGTGCAGATGACACTTGCAAGGTCTGGGTTTAACATTTTTCGCTTTTCATTTCCTCTCTTTTACTTTCGAAAGTAAATTTATCACGGGTTGGACATCATTGTCCTTTACTTTCCATGGAATTGTTATCAACTCCACCTTCGTTTGACTTTCTGATCATTTCATCCTGCTCTTGGCTGTTTGTGGTACAAGCCTATCCTCTTTTCCCTCATCGTAAAGACCATAATTATTCACTTCAGAATCGTGCAAGTTTCGACTGTCTACTATTGGCTAGTATTACTTTTGATGTCCGAAATCGGAGGGGGTTATGAGTAGGCTGGAGGAGGCATTGTTAGTTACGAAACATCAAGGAAGGACGAAACAAGCACTTTCGCCTTTGCCAGAACACAACACAAAAAGAAGACTATATGCCACAATAAGCGGCCTCCTCAATAACAGTTAGGAGAAAGGGGAGTAGAAGCTTTAGAAATCAACATCAATTCTCACAATTGTCAAGTAAGCTTCTTCTTCCTCTTATCATAGGTCAGTTGCCTGTTTTAACCACAAAGTGGTTCTATGAGCTCCCTTTGCCGGTAGTACAGGTAAGTGGCTAGTCTTGCCCGCCGAAAGTGAGGAAGAATTCCCTTGTTTAGGCGTTAACGAGTCAAATAAGTAAATATAATAAAACTATAACATAGAAAGCAATAATAATGCCAGTGATGATTTATGTCACGAAAACTAGTTCGCTCAAAAAGAAGGAAGACGAAGAGCTTTTAAAGGACTGGGGACGATCTTTTCTATGAACTTTTGCACTAGTTGGATTTGATAGTAATTTAGTAATGCATGAAGAGGAACACTGAAATGAGAAATAGAAGCAGATATGGGAATAAACTACAAAAACACATGCGTGTCAACGCCTTTAATATACAAAATTAATAGGCGATAAAACAGATGGAGTAAATGTTTGCATCAAAAAGTTTCACAGAAAGTAAATAGGTTGGTCTAGCAGTCTTGCACAAATTGTATAATTATATAACCAGGTTATTTTACTGAAGGAGATGAAAGTTTTGTTTGATATAAGATGTGACTGGAGTAGCCAAGCCTTACTACCCCTACTACAGTTGTAGCCTGCGCTTGGTCACAAATGGATACACTTCAGAATTTGAAAGTATATTCAAATATTAAATAAATACAAGTCCTTACATATAAAGTTTGATATGTGTCGTGTTTTGCTGTTTTGATCTCATAACTAATTAATTCCAGCCCTGATTTTACACATGGATTGGTTACGAAATGTAACGTATTCAAGCTTAATTTGGTGTCGACATTTTCAGAATACGATGTGATTGCTTTGACTGAAACAGGACTCAGGTCAAATATTAATAATAGCGAATTATTTACTGACGATTTTATTATATTTAGAAAAGATAGAAATTTTGAAAGAAATAAAACAAAAGGGGGTGGAGTCTTGTTAGCAGTTAAACGCAAGTACAAATATGTCAGGGTTTCAAGTTTTGAAACGG
Organism: Agriotes lineatus; assembly: GCA_940337035.1. NCBI lineage: Eukaryota > Metazoa > Arthropoda > Insecta > Coleoptera > Elateridae > Agriotes > Agriotes lineatus. The sequence continues at coordinate 197,607 of CALNHX010001193.1, read as the reverse complement.
CTAATGGTGAATATGTGTGGATAAAAATGTGGGTGGGTGATATATCGTTTTATTTATGTTGTGTTTATTTTTCTACTAGCGATAGCGACGATTGTTACAGGGTATTTTTTGATTTATTTGATCAAATTTCTTATTTTCAGAAAAAAATATTTATATTTTTGGAGATTTCAATTTGTACAGCGTTACTCCTAAATTATTGGTGGAACAGGAACAATTCATGGATCTTCATAATCTGATTCAATTTAATGGAATACTAAACGTAAATAACAGAACACTTGATCTGGTTGTGGCTAGACGGACGGTGCTGGTAGAGAGGTATATTTTACCACTTGTTAGTGAAGATGCTCATCATCCTGCCTTGTTGTGTAAAATTGAATATGTAAAAATGAATCGGAATCTTCAGCCCGTAAGTTTCTCTAATGCTCAATATAACTTCAATTTTAAAAGAGCAAATTTTCTTCAATTGCATAATGAAATACGTAACATAGACTGGAATTTTGGTGAAACTGATGATGTTGAAGGTATAGTTAAAATTTTTTAGAATAAACTTTACGCTGTCTTAGGTAGATGTGCGCCTAGATCTTCATTTAAGAAAAACAATTGTCCTCCTTGGATTACTGTTGAAATTAAAAAGACGAAAGGATAAATACAGAAAACAGCTCAAAAGGCAGGAAAATATTTTACCCGCCAAAACTTCAATTATTTAAGAAGCAAAATAAAAGTTAAAGTCAGAGATGCTTATCGCGATTATGTAAATAACATAGAAAATAATTTGCAAGGAGACCCCAGATTATTCTGGTCCTTCTTGAAATCGGTCAAAAGATCTAATGCGTTAGATAATATTATGACTTACGATAATAGTTCGCTTGAAACTACTAATGATATAGTTAATGCTTTTGCTAGTCATTTCAGCTCAGTTTTTCTAAACACTCCATCTAATTCGTGTAACATAGATTTTGATCTTGAACCATCCTTGCAACGCAAAATATTAAATATTCCATTTATTAGTGAAAGTGCTGTTAAGGAAGGTTTAAAGGCACTAGCTTCAAAACATTTAGTGGGTCCTGATGGAATACCTGCTTATATTTATAAAGCATGCTCCGAATACTTTGTTTATCCACTTATGGTCATATTCAACTGTATTCTGCGGACATCTCAGTTCTGAGTTGCTGGAAAATTACTCAAGTTTGTCCAGTGCCAAAGGATGGCAGTAAATATGATTGCAAAAACTATAGACCAATAGCTTTACGTTCAGTACCTTGTAAAATATTGTGCATAAGTACATTTTTTCTCATGTTAGGCCATATATATCTCCATATCAACACGGATTTCTGCCAAAACATTCCACAATGACTAATCTCTTAAGTTTTATTCAAACAGTGACTGCATCAATGAGTAAAGGTGACCAAGTAGATACCATTTATACTGACTTTGCAAAAGCGATTGACACAGTCCATCACGATACCCTTCTCTATAAACTGCATTTATTTGCTATTTCAAGAAATCTCTTAAAATGATTCACGTCATATTTACGAGAGCGTAAGCAAAATGTAGTTTTTCGTGGTTTTTCATCTATAGAATACCATGCTTCATCCGTGGTTACACAAGGACCGAATTTGGGACCGCTACTATTTTTAATCTTAATTAATGACTTGCCGGAATGCATAAAAAACTCAGAATACCAAATTTTTGCGGATGATTTCAAATTATATAAGTCAATAAGAAAGCTGATGATTGTTTAAAATTACAAGAGGATCTAAATCGTGTTGTGACATATAGCAAACAAAATCACCTAAGTCTAAATATTAAAAAATGTAGTTGCATGTCATATAAGTGTAAGCCACAATTCATTGTTTATGTTATGCAATTGAAGGGGAGAACTTAGAAAGAGTGACTACTACAAAGGATTTGGGCATTTGGTTTGATGCAAAATTGACATTTAATCACCATATATTCCAATGTGTTAAAAAGGCTTACCAAATGCTCGGATTTATACTGCGTAATTCAGCAGGATTCAACCAGATATCATCGTTTATTTACTTGTACAATGTATATGTTAGATGTTACTTAGAATACGGTTCCATTATATGGTCTTCCTACTACAATTATCTTAAAAACGAGATAGAAAAAGTGCAAAAAAAAAATTGCTAAGATATCTATATTACAAAGAGCATAGAATATACCCGACTACCAGACCGTACCTTCTATTACTTAGTGATTTCAACTTTCGAACATTAGAAATTAGAAGATGTGTAAGCGATTCTATATGTTTGTATAAAATTGTAAGTCCTCTAATAGATTCACCACAACTGTTGCAGCTCCTTAAATTTAATATACCTTCTTATCAGCATAGGTCAGTTCTAACATTTTTTATTCCTGTTATACGAACCAATTATTTGATCAATTCACCTGTATATAGGATGATGCATTTTATAAATTCTTGTGAATACGTAGATATATTTTTTATGTCTATAAATCAATTTAAAACACAGATTGTGAAGATTCTTGATGAAACTCAGATGAGTATACAAGACCAAAATGTATATGGTTAAGTTATATTATGTTTAATGGGATGATTGCTTGCTTATTTTATAATTGTATAATTTATCATTTTTAATTTCTTGTCGTTGTCTGCATGTGTGTTATTGTTGATTGTTGCTTGTTATTGAGCTTCGGCCTGTTAGCGATATATTAAATAAATAAATAAATAATCTACTATTGGCGTAGGCACAAAACACGACGTTTGCATAATAATACCCTGCCGGTAAGTGATGTGTGTGAAATTTGACCTAATTATAGTATTATTGTGCTGCTGTCCGCAAAACGATTTCTTATAGTATTACAACGTGACCCAGTAAACCGACACTAAAGCTGAGTCTTGCATACAAGCAGTTTAAATGGCACATGATGCGAACTAGTTTGATATTGTAATTTTGTGTCCGCATTATTTCACTTAATTGTTTAACCTCATGGAAAAACACTAGTTTGAACATAGTGAACATTTGATTAATATATCTATGCAGAATAGAAACAAATGTAAATGAGTGATGTTAATACTGCACAATTCTTATTTGGAAATTAAACTATAAATGTATTAAATGTACCTTTAGCCCTGCAAACTTGGGATTTAATAAACATACATTTTTAGTTTTTAACTTTTATCTCCATCATTATACATAAAATCATTCAACTCAAAATACTATTTCCAGTGTAGACAATATTCTATAATGTAACTTTAATTAATGCAATCCAGGAAGCCATGAAAATTTTTTTCATGAAGTTAAGTTTTTTTATATGAAAGTTCGATTAATGTCATATATTTGTTTAGTGTTAATTATAACGTAAGAAAATATAACAAGGTTATATTCTATGACTATTTTAACACTTATAATCGCTCGAAGACATTTTTTATTTCGTAATTTTAGGAGGTAGGAAAAGTAAGTGACAAGTTGACACTTTTGAATGGAATGTACGTTAGAATCTTTGATTCATAAAATTAAATTTAAAAAATAGTATCAAGTTGACTAGTATTATTGAATAAAGCGTTCCATAACTTTGTTCGTGGCATTAAAAAATAGAGTATAGACCTAAATTACACGCCTCAAGTTCCCTCAAACGTAACGACTTGAAGGCAATCAATTATTCTCTCATCTTATTATATTTAGCTTGAACGGATTTTCGAGCAAACCCTGTTACCTCATTATCATTTTAAAACATTGTGCGTACAGCGTTGAGTTAATGCATGTCTCAGTAGTGCTTATGCATAGTTAAAGCTGCGAGGATCTCAGACGTCTCTGGAAGGCATTTAATATTTCATCTGCAAGGGGAGTAATGGTTTCGATAGAATGAGAGCATCAAACCGTGGAGAAATCAATTTTTTATAAACGAGCAATGGAAAGATGCTCGCAGAGCTTGTAAACAAATTGATCGGAAGCGATCTGCGTGGATACAGTTACCAGAAGTTTGTTTGGCCATAAATTACGAATTAAGCTGTCAAGCGTTTAAATAGCAAAGGCAAAGCTTCAACAAGCAGCTCATCTTGGAGAAAATCCATAAATTTTGGGCTTGGGGTTATAGCAATAACATTTTTAAGGTGGTGGTTGAAATACACGACCAATGCAAATGTTTATTAACAGAATAGTTTTGAAGTTTGAGAACCATGAACCTAAAGCTGATTTGTGGTTAACATCTTACAGTTTTAATATAATGAGCCGAAATTACAATTGAAAATGTGTGATCATTAAAGTAACTTACTTACTACGTCATTTTGCTAAAAGGGCCCCAAGGCTCTAAACTTTCGAAGGCTGTCCAAGTTCGTAATTAATTATGTTTGCTAAAGTATTTCGCTTCGCTAAAGAATGATAGATATTATTAAATCGTACATTTTTAAAATACCTATTTCCGTTATTAACAAAGGGAGTTTTGATTTTATTCTTAAGAATGAATAATCAACCTTATCTAATTCAACCTGGTAGGAAGACACATGGAAGCCTTCATTTATTAAAGTACATTTCAACGATCCACTGTTGGCAACTTCCATTGTTTGAAATCGTTTTTCTAAGACTATTTCAAAGAATTAAAGACTCATTATTATATATGATCGATTGACAAAGAAAAGGCGGTAGCGATATATACCAGAACTAATAGTTATCACCGAATTTAAGAACTTATTCTCAGTTATACTAGACTACATTTATAATTCTTTTAAAATTCTTATATATATATTGTCTTTCATAAAAATCGCAACACCTAGAATTAATTGAGCGATTCTATTGAAATTTTTATAAAATCTCTATTTGGATGAAACAAAGTAATGATTAAAATTTGAATAAAAAGTATCGATCGGTTGTCGTTTTTTCTTCGTTTGTTTGTTTACACGTAGTAACAACAAATTTTTAGAACAAAAAACAATCGGTGCGTAATAACTGTCAATTTTGCGAATTGTTTGATCACTATTGCCTTCTGACTATAACAACAATGCCAAGAGTTCATCAACGTGAAAATTATCGTCAATTAAATGATTTTGAACGTGGTCGTATTATTGGCATGAGAGAGACCGGTCTTTCTCCTAGAGATATAGCTGGCCGTGTAAACCGTAATGTTGGAACGGTATTGAGATGTTGGTCCAGATGGTCCGAAGAAGGGGTTCAACAACGTTGCCCTGGATCTGGACGTCCCCGGAGGACTACTCAATTAATTCTAGGTGTTGCGATTTTTATGGAAGTCAGTATATATAAGAATTTTAAAAGAATTATAAATGTAGTCTTGTATAACTGAGAATAAGTCAAGAAATATAAATCAACTTCGACACTAAAACGAGTTGTTGGAAAATACAATTTCTTAAATTCGGTGAGAACTATTAGTTCTGGTGCAATTTCTTATTCCCATTGCTGCTAGGTCTTGAAGCCTTGCAGCACAGCATCGTCTTATCTTTCTGGAGGTCTTCTTATTTTGAGTGTTCTGTAAACGTGCTCACGTCAAACAATTGTGGATTTATCATGAGTTTTTGACCGGTTGTTCATATTATTTGCCTTGAGGCAATTTTACCTCGTCTTATTTTACCTACCAAAAGAGCCACTCAGCTTTATTTTTGGCTTCATCAACTCGTTTGTGTGTACTCTTTGCTTTTTATGTAGAAGAAGAGCATCGAACTAGGTGGTAATCATAACTATGGCCGTGCTTGGTTGAAACCATATATGTAATACTTACTATATTGCTAGCGGCTATGAGTGGGAAATTCACGGGGGAAGTGAGACAGACAACCAACTCTTCAATGTATAATGATGAGCTGTGTTCAAGCGCGGCGGCGTCGTCCGCCCTATGGAGAAGTGATCAAGTTTAAAATTCGCTTCTAAAGGCGGAGTTCGAATTCTCACGCATGCGTACGAGACGCGTTATACTCTAAGTGAGACTATGTCGGTGCCGTAATGTTTTCGGGCATTCCGAGGCCCTACTAGCAATATATGTATAATACATATATGGTTGAAACAAAGTAATCATTACAACCATCTGAAAAACAAATAGCTTTTCAAAATTGCCAATTTGACGAAATTTTAATAAAGATGTTATGGCACTTATATTTTCCTAATGTAAAACTGAGTTTGAGTATACATACGCATAACAATATTACAAAAGTTGTCCTTAAAAGCACGAACGTTAAAATATCCGAAGCCGGCTCTGTCTATGCTTACATGCATGGAAATCTGTCGCAATCCACACACGTAAGAGTATTCTCTTAAACGCGATTCTAACATAGCAGCACAGACTGTTTATCGCTTTTACCTGCAAAGATGCCCTATATCGGGCTACCTTCTGATCCTTGAGGACTGCGAATTGTTGTGTAACGGATTAGGTTGGCCTTGGATCGCATTATCTCTTGAATGACTCCTATGTAATTTTCACACGAAGCTTCAGGGAACGCCTGACTTTTGGCACTGGCGACCAAATTCTCGGAACTTCCCAAAAACACCTTTAGATGTGTCGAAATGTGTACTTACACATGCTAATAGCGTTTTCTATACTTAAACTTATAACGTAAACTGCTCCTACTTATTTTGCCGTAGGCGATTTCGCATAATACTCTAGGAGCGCTTCACCCACATGTGGCTTCGGGCAAGGTTCGCTGGCTAATTAATTGCCCCCGCGAATCCGCGATATTCAAGGTATCCAGTTCCAACGTCACACACAAACCAATTTGATCGATGTATGCACCACAGGGTCGAAAACGCATTTTCTGCTATGCTAAATTGTACTGATTAAACTTAATTAACAATAAAAAGTATGCAACTACAAACTCTCTATAAATGCTAGGATGAAAATAAACCATTCGGACTAGGGACCTAGATTCGGTTTCAGGATCGCACCTACATATTCTGCCCTAGAACCAGAGGCTAAGAGATAAAGAACCACCTGCAGTCCTGCACTAGTGGATCTAGCAGTTCTTATTTTAGGAGGAATGATACTACCATCACGATAAAATTCAAAACCGAAGTGTAACTAAACTCCACTGTTAGGGTAAAAACACATTGCAACTGAATGATCGAATTCCTGTAACGAATCGTTTATTATTTCACTGCGGGTAGGTTCTGGGACCTTCAGGAATAGGTTTAGCTCTTGTTAAGTTTCTACTATCATACACGACAGGAGTTTCTGTTGATATTTACTCAGAAAAGCATTTATAAGAAAAATTCATTGAAATAATACTTCCAAGCGGGCTTTTGACACCTTTAAGATATATTGCTGGAAAAATAGAACCCAACTGACGTTTGTATTTCAAAATTGCATTTATGTAGAAAATCTACCAAAGAAAGCATTTTCAGGCATTTTAGGAATTTTGCCTAAACTTCTGATCTTTAGTCAGGACAGTTAAATGCTATTAGCTTGCTCTTACTGGAAATTTTGAATGTGTTACAACATTTTGTAATTTAGTACCATGGAGAGTGAAAATGAATCATTAAAACTAAAACCACTATATACGTATTATTGAAAGCTGTGATGGTTATTTCTTTAAATTTGCTGCCTAAAATATTCAGTAATAATTATGAGGTAGAAAAGATCAGGAAGGTAAACACATATTTTAAAATAGCATATAATCTAAACGATTAACAAAGCCATGCTCGTAGAAAACGTATAGTGTACATTATTGTACAACTCCCATAAAGTATATATTTTTCATTTATACTAGCTGTAGCATGAGTTTCCATACTCGGATCTCTTTTCTTTTGATATGTTTTTGATCATAGACCGTAAATGGCTTTCATTTAACTATTTATTTGTCTATGTTGTCAAGACTTATTTTCATGTTATTTAAATTTTTTTAATTTCTAGTGGCAATATTAAATTTTAATAAACGTTTTTATCTATCACATAAATTTCCCTAATAATTAAATTTATAAGTTTTTCTGTTAGTTTCTCCACGGCTTATAAGTCACCTATTCTACTTTATCTACTCCAGTGGGATAAGTAACGCATTACGTCACTCATTTGACACTATTTCCGTTAGGTAATGAAGCTCATTACACGACTCAATTATGTAATGACTTCATTACCTAACTGAAATAGTATCTAATGAATGACTTAATGGCATTTGCCTATTAAAATATTTTTGAAAATGACAGATCTGACATTTCTCTTAATGCACTTTTCTCAATTTTAGGCAGTCGTAGATAAAATTTTGTACAATACATGTGTGATAATGCATCATTAATATACTTTTGTGCTTACACACAAGTATATGAATGATGCTCTTATCCCACTTGTATAGTAAATAGCTATTACGTTACTGTTTACGTTACTGACCGAACATAATAATTTTTAAACGTTAAAGTTAGTGCAATTCTCTTCGATTGACTCCTAATCGTTAGTTACTTAGCTCCATGTTACCACCATTACATTTACTACCTACCATTTTTCGTTTTGTTCTATTACTTATACCAAAACTTTGTGGCTTTTTATAACAGCTAGTTTGGCGTTATTATCCTTTTAATTATCATGATGGAATTTCAATTCCTCACTTATATTTCCGCAATTTTGAATATACGGTTTTTTTCAGGAAATTCGCTAGGAAATGTCAAAATGTAGCAGAAGGTAAAATCTGAATAAATTATTACCCCAGATTACCACCCCTGAAGACTTTACTGAGAACCGCACTCTAATAGTGAGATATATTATAAGCAATAGTTTTCCCAATATTCCAATGTCCTGTCCTTATTTCTTAAAATATATGTATTAATAAGTAGCTGTTTTGGAATTTACTTTATATAACTTCGTATTGTACGGATTCACAGATAAACGCAATGCAGAATCATTCGTAGCTAAGCATTGCATTTACAAATAGACATATATTAAAATATGAGCACCTCATGGCCTTTCACGAATGACATGTGAAACTATATAAATAGAAAAATATCCAAATCTGGATGTAAAATGATCTAAAACATCACAACTACAGCTCTCCAGACTGTCACGCACCTTCGACTCAGATTCCAACAACTAATTAGCATTATGCTGTTCCGCCCGGCTAGCAGTTTTGCCTAGTATTTTTGTTCACAAGCTGCTTTTACAACTCGAATCAAATCATAGATGGCTCGTAAGGGTTCCCGAGTCATTAACGAAAATAATTATAAAAATAGATATCCTTGTTTGTATTCACAAGGTGTAAGGCACATAAAGCCGAAAAATGCTGAGTGTTTATTGTTTATTTAGAAAAACGAAATTTGATTTTAATAGTAAGGATTCGAGTAACCCAGAAAGCTTCAAATGACATGTGATGCGCGTCTCTTAAATTTATAAAAAAAAAATTCAAAATAATTGGTGATGGGGTAGAGAAAGTCTTTTAAATATTCTTATTTAAAATTTATTTAATTAAACAAATATGAACATTCATTAAGATGAGAGGTTAATAAGGTCACCTATTGATTGAAAGCATTAAACTTTATTTCAACTTTTTTTCTTAATATACTGAAATTGATGTAATTTTAGTTCGACCATCCAACCGCTTTTGCAAATTGTTGGCAATGCGGCATCCGCTTTTCACTTCTTGATTAACCGTCACAAACAAACCCAATTTGAGTAAACCAACATTATCTGAGGGAATACTTCGAAATTAAGACAATGACGCCTTGTTTTACAAGTTGCGTACTTTGAAAGCAATCATTATAATGCGGTTTGGGACGGGAAGGTAAACATCTTCTGGAGCGTTATTTAATTAAAGTCGCGGTATTCGCACAAAACCCAACTCGCCAAGCGACTTTGCTGAAAAAGAGCCCCACTTGATTTCTTGGCGATTGTCGGTGCTAATAAAAGGAATTCCCGATTGCAATGCTTGTTTCCTTTTCCTTGCCGATCATTTGCACAGGCGTTAACGAGAATGCTTGCGTGGTCGCCGAGATTCCTGTATTTAGTTTCAATTTATTTTTCGAAAACGTTTCAAAAACAATTTCCGTTTATACTTGTACGTAATTAAACTCTTATTAATCTGAAAAGCGTGAAATCGACCCATCTACCTCCTCTCAACCGTGAAGTTCTGTGCATGCAACACGGAAGGATAACCTTTGCTCACCAAAACTTTTAGTGGCACTGTTTTGCAGAGAAATTTAAAGTTTTGTGGTTATATAAATAGAACTATAATTGTGACTAGTTTTATTAAAAGGCCGCCGAAACGACTTTTTAAAAAACGTTTATTTTTATTTTACAATGAAATATAACATTGGAAGCACACAGATTAGCTGCCAGACAATTTCTTACATCTAGCTACGAACTAACTGGAACTTATCTTAGAGGTGCAGCTACTTGTATATATACTATGTCTAATCAACTAAGATAAGCGTTATCTCTAAAAGGGAGCGCGAGACAGGAAGCCACGTGCGTTCAAGGTTGCAGACTTGCAATTCATACAAAGAAGCTATTTATCGTTCAAGGTTGCAAGCTTGCAGTTTTACACAGGGGGCCATTGTCTAGTCATAACATAACACGTCCGCCGATAAAATGTTCAATGGGTGGTATTCAAATATGCCTCCATTGAACTTACAAAGAGAAAAGAAAATTAAACTTATGCATTTACGTTAACTGGTTCAAAATCTTTATTTAAAAATCTAATAAGTTTAATCTTCATTGTGTTTCTATTATAATACAAATACAATATAAAAATTATTAACATAAGAATAGTACACAGAGTAAATATAATTGCAGACACACTTAAATTATCAGATTTAATATAATTAACAGGTTTTAACAAATTTTCATATTTATTAAGCTTAATTCGGTCCTCAACCAATTTCTGGGTGTCAACAGGTATCAAGTCAATCTTTGAAACATTTATGTGGTTCGATTCAGGAATTATTAAGCGGTCAATGTTTGAAATTTTTAAATTAACAATTTCATTTGAGGTTCTTTTTGCGGTGAATAACATGTGTTTTTGATTTATTGAAACAAGACAGTCTGAACTGAGGTGTAAGAGGTTAGTACCAGATATTCCTTTTCTAAAATTCTGATTTTTACATTTGACGTCCAATATTGCTTCAGATGGGGAAGATATTAACCATGTCGCAGGATTTATTTGTGATATTTTGATCTCTGTTAAATTGAATAAATAAGGGATACATGTTTTATTTTTATTAAATGACAGAAGTTGTGTTTCGCACAATTTGTCGTTGGGAATTTCAAAGTAGTTATTTTGATTACAAAAGTAGGTGTCTAAAGTTATAAGTTTACAATGACTTATTTCAACGGGAATGCTGTTTTTAACGTTAAATAATAAAGTACTATAAGTAGGTATAATCATACGAAATTGATAATTTTGGATAAAAATCGGAAATGGTATTAATTGTATCATTTGATAATCGTTAATTCTGGAAGTAAGAGGTATTTCGAATATAAATGTAATTCTGTTTTTAACTTGATAAACTTTTGTAATGATAATTGACTCGTATAAATGTAAATACTGTAACTCTGCAGGATATGGAATAGTTAAAGCTTTTTCTGATATGCTATTGAGATACGTCGAAATTTCATTTAGATTTTCAATTAAATCGTCATTATCAATTAATGACATATGCATCTGTTGATTTTGGGCAAAAGTTAATGCATTTTCTAGTTCCAAACAAGTGTTAATAAGTAGTTGTAAAAATTGAATTGCTTCTAGCAAGACTGTTTTTAAGGAGTATGTAGCGAGATTTTTGCCTAATTCCTCATTTTGTAAAATTATTTTATTTATATTTCTGTCTAATAATTCTTGACTCTTTGCTATATCATTGATTACTGAGATGGTATCATTTAAAATTTTAGTTTGTTCTAATATAACGTCATTTTGAATTTTATTGCTTTCTTGTAATTTAGTAATCATAGATTCATATCTGACTCCATCGTTGGCGTCGAGGTTGCCAGTTAAAAATTTGAAGGCGGATCCAAGTCCGTCGAAAAGTTCATTTTGTGTTTAACATCAGGAAATAATTGACTTAAGAGTTTATCTGCTTTTTCAAGATATTGTTTTAATATTATGAGTAAATTGTTATGATTGATAATAACATCGTCAATCCTTTTAAATTTTGTATATTCAATAACGTAACTTTTATTTTCAAGTAACGGTATTACTTTCATTAAATTAGTTCTAAGTGTGTCATAATTAACAAATATAGGGGTATAGTCTATATTTCTAATAAGCGTCCATTCGCTTTGTTTAAGCACTACGTTTCCTAAGTTTAAGGGATATAATCCAGGATTATCTTTTAAATTCTTAATAATAATATCGCTCTGTATAACTGGTGATTGAGTCAGCAGGGTACAGGCGATGAAGAGGGTAGTAATCCTGAAAAAGGGAGAGCAATAATTCCTTTTAGTCAGGGTGTTTTATATTTCAATTTTTTTTAAAATTAGATTTAATTTTGAATTTCAACTTTACTTCTGAAATTTGTTTTAACAAATATTTTTTCATTTAATTGGAATGTTTGATTTTTCCGAATTGGTTTTAATTTTAAATTTTATCTTTACTTCTGAAATTTATTTTAATAAATACTTTTTCGTTTAATTGAAATGTTTGATTTTTCTGAATTGGTTTTAATTTTAAATTTAATCTTTACTTCTGAGATTTGTTTTAATAAATACTTTTTCGTTTAATTGAAATGTTTGATTTTTCTGAATTTGAATTTAATTTTAAATTGTTGTAAAGGTTTTTCTTTGTTTTAATTTAGCAATATCAATTATAAAGGTATGTTGCTGTAAACATTTAGTTTTAACGCGAGAAATATTGTGATTATTAAAATTGTAAATACATTATTATGTTGGTCTTGTTTGTTTGTTAAGTATAATTTCTATTCGAGTTTTTCTGATTTAAATGATTTTAGTCTTAAGTTTGTTCTTAAGATATTTTTTTTTTTTTAAATACTTTTGATACTTGAAGTTACTGATTTATTTATTAAAATTTATTTGCAATTCTTAAAGTTTTTCAAAAATTCAGGGGTGTGTACAATCTTATTTCTTTCTTTAAACACACGGTTAAAAATTTTGTTATTTTGGCAAAATTTTTGATAAATGTTCTTTAATAGACTATTTGGTTAAAAATGATTTTATTTCGATTTTTAAGTGCTGGGAAATTTTGATTATTGAATTTTTAGATGAATCTGATTTCATTCCTTCTAAAGTAGCTATATAATCTAAATATTTTACAAATTTATGTTTGAATTACTAAATCTTATGAGTCGACTTTTATTGTCAGTTTCGTAACGGATAAAGGTATTTCGGGAGAGTAAAATACATCTCTGTATTGAAAACATAAATTAGTCAAAAGAGTTTATTCATCTTCGTTTAAATGGTCTAATCTCAAATTTTTTTTTTAATTTTTAATTGTTATTTAAATTAATTATCTAAAATACTTTTAATGTTTGGAGTTTTTATATTAAAGTTGTTAAAAAAATTGTTATTTAAATTAATTATCTAAAATACTTTTAATGTTTGGAGTTTTTATATTAAAGTTGTTAAAAAAATTGTTATTTAAATTAATTATCTAAAATACTTTTAATGTTTGGAGTTTTTATATTAAAGTTGTTAAATCTGATAGACTGATTTTTGTTGAGTTCATAATTTTTATTTTTATAAGATTAAGGATTATAAATATTTATCTCTTGTGTTTCGTTTGAAGTATTAATTACGCTTGTTTTAAATTGATTATTGTATGGTTTCAATTGCTGAAGGCATGACTAATTTTTCATTAAATTTTAATTTTGGAGTTATTTTAGTTACATTTTTTTTATGCTGATAAATTTTACGAAAAGTTCTGTACACAGGGTTAACTGTAGGTTTTGTTGAGAAAAATAAAAATCTTAATTTTTAAGTTTGGAAAAATTACATTAGTTTCACTTTTTTTTTGTTTAGTTTTTACGGGTTGTAATAAAATGGTATCGTAGCTCTTTCTGTCTGAATATGCATCCATTTATAATCTATTCGTGCGGATAATTTTGAAAATAAATCGGATCCAATAAGTCCTATATAGTCTTGGTTAAAATTATATAAATAACATGTATGTGTTCCGTTTTCATAAAAAAGACTGGGGATTGGTAAATCTGCAATTAAGTTATGTTGAGAAATTCCATGAGATGTAACTATCTCGAATTCTGTTTCATAAATATAATTTGGAAAATGTTGTTGTACAAAATCTGGAGAAATTATTGTTTGTGAGCTACCTGTATTTATTAAAAGTTTATCGCCGGTGGCGGGAATTATAATATAAGGAAGGTTTGATTTTGGATTTATATTAAAAGTTAAAATATTCTTTTCCGAGGCTCTTAATGAAAATTTACGGTATCGTTTGGATCTGGATATTCGAAATGATCGTAAGTATGGTCTAAATCTTGTGATTCGTAATTTTCAGTTGTATCTTGAAAATTGTCAGGGTCAAAATATTCCTGAGGGTTTTCGTTAAAATTTTCTGGAGTTGAAAATTCTCCATTTTCAAATAAATTTTCGTTTAAGTCTTTATATTCATCCGGAGGTTTTTCTTGATGGTAATTTAAATGATTAAAATTTCTATTAACGTTTTGAGAATTTGCTCGATATTTATTGGGGAAATTTGATTGTTGAGTAGCTGGTCTTTTTATAGTGCTAAAGTCCATAGGTTCTGGTTTATTTGTTGGTGAAAAATTTGGTTTAGGTGCAAATGCATTAAAGCTTGAATTTTTAGTTATTCTAGAATTATTAGGATTATTAAAATTTGTTGGACTTTTAAAATAGTTGGGATTTTGATTAAAATTACTTTTAGGATTTTGGTTAAAATTACTTCGATTTTGTTGAAATGGTCTTTGCATAAAATTTGGGTTATTAATTTTAGGTTTCATATGAATTTCGTGTTTGAATATTGGAAGTTAAATTTGATTTATTTAATTTCTGACTTTGAAAATTATTTTGATTTTGAGAATATCTGATATCAATTTCTTCTTTTACTATGCTTAAGGCTTGTTCTAGTGAAGTTGGATTTCTACTTCTTACGAAGCTTCCTAAATTTTCATTTAGTCCACTTGTAAAAGTGCGAAGTGCTAAATCTTTGTTAGCCTTTAATTTATAAGTGATAATGTCTTTTGATTCTTGGCTCAGAGAAACTTTTGAATTATAAATAGCCAAATGGGTTCTAACTTTATTGAAAAATTCTATGGGAGAGTCTTTATTCTGTTTTAATTTAGTTAAATCAATTAAAAGGTTCAATTCTGACCTTTGGTCGCCAAAATTTTCAATTAAGACATTTTTTTAGGTCTTTCCAAGTATCATACTGATAAATTCCGAAAGAGTGGCTTGATTACCATCATATGTGGGAATTTCATTTAGTAAAGCTACATTAAAATGTGGGGGAAACAATGATGCGTTTTGTTCAACCATATTTGTTGTAACAACCCAAAATTATTTAAAAATAAAATTCTAGGGATAGAATTCCTTCGTGAGCGTGATCGATCTCGTGACATAAAATTTTTACAATTGTTTCAAAATATAATTTTTTATCTAATACTTCAAGATAATAGTGATCTAAACATAAAAATTTTGTAATTGTTAAAAAAAATAAATTTCTAGGTGTTTTTACTTAAGATTCTCGCCTTAACATAAGAATTTTTGTAGACAAAAATTAATTTTACTTTATTTGTTTCACTTGATTTTTAATTTTGTTTTATGTTAGTAAACAGTTTAATGACTAGGGGGTGCTTAACAGGGGGTAGGAGCCCTACGCGCAAGAACGCATGCACAAATGCAAATTAAGCACACCTAGTATGTGCAGCAATTGGTCTGGCTTACTACGTTCTGCCTAATATTATAAATAAATATTAGAACTATGTTAGTATAAGTTAAAGTTTGTTTGAGATTAATTAGCTTTATAGATCAGGCGAACGCTTTAATAATTATTACTTTTGAAAATTATATTACGTTACTTTGTTGCTTTTAAAAATTTTTTATTTTGCTTTTTCTTTAAAACTTAAAAATTATTACTTAGGCGAACGCTTTAATAGTCGTTACTTTGTTGTCTTTAAAATATACCTTTGCTTTTTCTCTAAAGCTTGAAAATTATTATAAAAATATACCTTTGCTTTTTCTCTAAAGCTTGAAAATTATTATAAAAATATGCACTTACATTGTGCGTTAAAATTGATGAACGGCGTGCGATCTGCTACGTCCTGTTGTCTTCAAAAAGGATGCGTCGATCCTGTTGATGTCGGCTGGCCTGCAAACAGCTAGGTCCTGAAGTCCGACTTTGGATAGTCTGCTTTGCGCTAGAGCGTTATCCAAAAGTTGTCCTGGGGTCGTCGTTGTTGACGTTGCCAAACCAGAGACTGATCCCAATGATCAAGTGGTCCCAATGACCAGATGGTTCCAATAACCACGGAGGAGCAGGAGCGGGTCGACGGGCGCTTCTCACGATCGGGCGATGTTTGTCCCTGTTGGAGATGTCCGAAGATCCGCTGGGTGGTAGGTGTCGATTTGCGGCAAAGAGCTGAACCTCAAGGAAAGTTGCTGGTCGACTCGATGTTTGTAGTTTTCCAGGTTTTCCTCCACAAATCCGAACGACTGCGCCAGTTTTATTAAAAGGCCGCCGAAACGACTTTTTAAAAAACGTTTATTTTTATTTTACAATGAAATATAACATTGGAAGCACACAGATTAGCTGCCAGACAATTTCTTACATCTAGCTACGAACTAACTGGAACTTATCTTAGAGGTGCAGCTACTTGTATATATACTATGTCTAATCAACTAAGATAAGCGTTATCTCTAAAAGGGAGCGCGAGACAGGAAGCCACGTGCGTTCAAGGTTGCAGACTTGCAATTCATACAAAGAAGCTATTTATCGTTCAAGGTTGCAAGCTTGCAGTTTTACACAGGGGGCCATTGTCTAGTCATAACATAACAGACTATTCAACACTATAACATATAAGCCAATCACATTGCAGACATTTGCTTTTTTCAACCAATAACAGCAGTATATCACTGAATATTGGGCACCAGGCAAAATATTCACAAAACAATGTACGTACTCAAAAAATAAATAGCCTTGTTGCGAAGTATCGCTTAGCAACGATGTTCTGTCCTTAGTGATATCGCTAGGTTACGTAACACTAAACCGCAACAAACTGTGTGGCTTGTTTTAAAAATTTTAAAATGCTGTGTTTTGGAAGTATTCCGCTGAATTTAATTGAGAATGAATAATTATATTAATTGTTGGACTATTTTTCAATAATGTTAATCGTTATGTATTAATATTGTTAAATAGTCGTCCAAAATACCACTCGAAGTGGATATATATTTTTTAAATATTTTGCCATTTCCATAGAAATTATTGCAAATTTCACTCAACAAAATCACATTTAAATGTCACTCGCCTTCGGAACGTGACATTTTTGATGTGTTTTGTATCTTGAAATTTAAACGCAATAATTTACATGGAAACGACAAAATATTTGTCAAAAATATATCCACTGCTTGTGGTATTACCCTTGAACATATCCATTTCGTTGGGCTTTAAATGCTGCATATTTATCATGGTTATCACAATGAATCCATTTTATGATAAATCACTGCAAGTGATCGTCAATTGGTCAGAGCTACTACATACCTTTAATTGTAAACTTAACTAAACCGCCCAAACAAGATATTAAAACAATATAGTTATATAAGTAATAAAAGTTGGGCGAAATAATTAAAAGAGCAAACCAACATGGAAAGAATGTTAGTGGAAAGGAGTCGAAAATAACAAAACAGGTGATGAATAAAAGGAAAAACCTGAAAGAAAATAGAAGATTGCACAGAAAAGAATAAAAACATGAAAATCTTAAAAAAAACATTTAAGCACAATACAATAACTACAATAACTACTTCATTGATAGTGTTAAAGGCATTCACAAAAGTATTGGGTCAGCTAATGGTGAAATAAATTCAGGCGATATTGGAAACAATACCACAAGCATATTCAGATTGAAACCAGTTACCTTGGAAAAATTACACAAAGTGGTTTTAAGAATAAGTAAAAAATCCAGTACTGATAGCATTAACTCTAAATTAATTTGTGACGCTTTTCCAATTATAGGAGAGATGCGGTTACAAAAAATTATAGTAATGAATCGTTTGCAACTGGGACTTTTCCTGAAATTTGGAAAACGGCGATAATAAGTCCAATACCCAAAGTAAGCGGAACAAAAAAGAGTTCAGAATTTAGATCAATCAATATGTTATCTGCGTTCGAAAAAATCATAGAACATTTAGCTAAAGAACTAGAAAATTATTTTGAGGAAAGTAAAATCCTAATTAGTGAACAATCAGGATTCCGTAAAAATCGCTTTTGTGAAACTTCATTAAATTTAGTTTTGCTGAACTGGAAAGCGGATATAGAACATGGAAAAAAATAGTAGCAGTTTTCCTAGACCTGAAAAGAGCATTTGAAACAATCGACAGAAAACTGCTCCTAGCAAAAATTAAAAAATACGGAATCAAGGGAATAGAATTAAGGTGGTTCAAGAATTATCTATCTGGTAGTCAGTAAATTACTAGATGTGAAGGTGAAGATTCTCGAGCAGTTGAAGTGTGTTTAGGGGTTGCGCAAGGCTCAGTTTTGGGCCCTTTATTATTTATCCTCTATATTAACGATATAAACTCAACAGTGCAAAATTGTCAATACAACTTATTCGCAGATGACACACTGGTGACCAGTGCCGATATAAATGTGAACAATGCAGTAAATAAATGAAATAGTGACCTCAAAAGTACATCTAAATGGCTAAAATTGAACAAGCTTAAGTTAAATACATGTAAAATAAAATCAATGATAATTAGTAGCGGACGCTTATTAACCAATACGATAACTAATGTAATTGTTGACGATGTAGAAATTGAATATGTCCCTAAAATAAAATATCTTGGTATTGTAATAGGTAATAGGCTGTCTTTTAAAGAACATGCGGATTTTGTTGTAGGTAAAACGGGTAAAAAATAGGTTTATTTTGACGAATGAGTTCCAAATTAAACTGGTGGTCGAGGAACCATGTTTACAAAATAAGTATTGCACCACATTTTGAATACTGTGATAGCGTGTTATTTATAGCCAACGAAGGTGAATTGCACGTCTACAAAAACTACAAAATAGAGCAATAAACGAACCAGTAACAATTTCATGTTGGAAACTCTGCAGTGGCTTAATATTAAACAGCGAAATTTATTTTAATACATTAATCCTGATCTTTAAAATTGTTAATAACAAATTACCAGATTATTTAAATAAAGTTATTGTATACAATAGAGATATACTGCTATGGTTGTCCTCTTTGTTTATTTTATTTAATTAATTAAATGTTGATTAGAGCCACCATGCAATTATTTTGTTTGTACTATAAAATTTTAGGAAGATTAAAAGTGAGTTGTATTTAATTGACTTGTCAAAATAAATGGTTATATGCCCTTTATCATATTCTATTTACCTGCAAATATTGATAATAAACGCTAGCTCATATTGGTAAAGCAATCACTGCTCTCAGTTGGGTTCCTGGTTGAATATGAAATTTGTCAAATTATTTGAATACGGATCTGTTTTCCGTCTTAGCTGTAATGCGCATAAGCAAATATTCGAAATTAGTTCAAATGCTACACCAAAATGGATCCCGCTGGCAAGTTAGCGGCCAGTGACTTAAAAACAAAGTGAAATGTATCAAAGTTTCTACCGGTAATTATTTAAATATGGGTGTTTTGGCGGCATTAATTGTAATTTGTTTTTCCATCATTTGATTTTCGATCCCGTCGAAGAGAAGCGGGCAAATTTTCAATTGTTTTTCGAAGCGTCGCTTGGGTTCAAACTTCTCCTAACCTCAAATCATGGACTCGGCCTATATTGCGAGCTGCACTTGCTTTACCGCCACGGAAAATGCTTGGATTGTCTTAAGTATTGACTCCTCTTACATACACATAAGTTTCACGGGCGTAACGTAGCTAGTTTTAGCCAAAAACGGTACCTGTTTTCTACCTATCTTGAATTGGGAACTTGTAGGAGACGTTGATACAATTCTTGGGCTGCTATGGGGCTGATCCTGATGAAACTCCTGGGACACGTTTTTACAAAGCTGCTCTATGACCTGGTACCTTCCCCTCGGGGCTGTGTTGATTCGCTTGGCTCCCAGCCGAGATCGGAACTTGGGCTGCATCGGCTGCTAGGTTATCGTAACGGGGATTTGAAAAACTTTTCACTTTTTTGTGCGGAAATCTCTGCAAATACTACCACACCACCTTGGACTTGCACTCAGTAAAACTGTATTCTTTTTATGCTGATAACTGTTTATTTATTATGTGAAAAATTCGTTTAAAGTGGAGCACATTTCAACACAATAATTCTTACAAATAATTCTTTTGTTCTCCTTAAAAATTCGTCATAAACAATTGCAAGTGGAATATTTATAAAGAAACGGATATTGACCAAGTTCAGATTGATTACTTTTAACACTAAATTTGCTTACAACTAAAACTATTACAAAATTCTTATCCTTAATATAATTGTTTACATTTATAACTAATTAACCGTGTCTTTACGCCACTGCACGTTTTTTATTAATTGCTTTCAATGGTTCACACGCGTCACTGCACTGATTATTTAAGTTAGAGTGCTTCCTGCACCAAGGCTTTCTTCGAATTCACATGTCTACTTTTACACACGATTTTTGGTCCATCTGCTGTCTGCTTTTCTTCGCTTTTTACCCTGTCTTGCTGATTCTTACAATTTCCGTTATATGCCTTAATGCCCGCCTTCTTAGCTGCTCGTTGCAATGTTCATTGGTTTATCTAGCTTCTTATACCTTTCGTTTAAAACTCTCACAAAATTTCACTGCCTAACTTTTCTTGAATTCTACGGATCACTTCATTGCCTTTGCAATCCTTTTTGTAATTAATAATCTCTTTTAGTTCGGGTATTACCTTTGCACAAACCTCTTATTTTAAACTAATCTTACAGTCAACTTAGATCCCTGTGAGAATTGAGCTTTGCTTATTGCGTTATTTATATAAATATTCTGCTATTACTGGCATCTCCTTACAAATGCATTTATCTTGTGAAATTCAAGTTTTAGCCTTGCAGTTATATAAAATACCTCACCCTGAGCTTTAGTGGCATGTCTATTAATTTGGAAATACTATCAGAGTTGAGTTGTAGGGCCTAAGACCATTGCAATATATAGTTATGAGACAAGAAGTGTAAATAATTTGTGATTATCTACAACAACGAAAGCATGTTCACAAAAAATCTATATTACAAAGATTTAAAATTATATAATAAAGTTTCTGACGAGCGAAACTGGCAAGAAATGTATCTCAGCTTAGAAAGTTATGCTCTAACTATGTTAAATCTGTATGTAAATGAAATTTGTGTCATATTATGTAAACATATTTCTTGATGAATAAACTTACTTATTTAGTTACTTACAATACAAAGAAAAATAGGACTTCAAAATGGTACAATTACTTAAGAATTTGACATAGGTTCTACATGACAAATTATAAGACTTGTTGGAAGAGATATACTTCTACAGTAACAAAAAGGAAAGAGAGAAAAGTCAGACAGGGATGTGGGTTGTCGCCACTGCTTTTCAACGTATATTCAGAAGCCATCTTTAGAGAGGTATTTGATGCTAGAGAGGGTACTAGTGTAAGAGGTGTACAAATAAACAACATTCGATACGTTGATGACACTTGCTCACAGACAATGAACATGACAGGCACACCTTAATGAACAAAGTTGTGGAAGTCAGGAAAACTACAGCCTAAAAATCAATCGTCAAAAAACTAAAATTATGGTTATCAGCAAAGAAAATCTTCCAGCTACACGAATTCTAATAGAAAATAATGACCTTAATACGCTTTCGTAAGAATGAATAAAGTTTTATGGAAACGAGACCTTCAAATAGAACTAAGAATAAGAATACTCAGATGTTGTCTTGTCGATTTTATTGTATAGAGCAGGTTCGTCACTAACAAATAACAAGCCTTCGACGTGTGGATATAACAGATTTAATCCAACCTCTTGGATAAAACACAGAAAGTTGAAAAACAATAAAAATAATATAATCTTTAAAGGGGTTTACATGGAACACGCAAGAAGAATAGGTGTGTACAGCCTCACGACTCCCAGCAGTGCGGCGGCGAGCGCCCTGACCTACCTGCGACGCTTAAGAACTTCTTTCAGGCGCCACTTTACATAAATCTTTACACAGTGAATAATTCACCCTGAAAATAAGCATGCACAGACACGGGGGAAATCATAAGACAACGTATAGCAAACCCATCTATTGGTCTAAGACATGGATTGAAATATATAAATATAGCGCTGACGTCTGTCAGCGTACACAGTAAATGGGATTAGAGTCCGCCCAACATAAGATAGGGACAGGCACGTCATCATTGGCAAGGTGCGCAGTGGTTTGGCGATTATCCCGATGAGCCATGGTTACGTAGCAACGGCACGTTCTTAAATAGGCGTCCTGTTACCAGGGGGTTTAGTTGTTGATAGGATACGCGATGAGTTCACTTGTATCCGTGTACGCCACTGCCAATTCTTGAGGCGCGTGACGTAACAAAAATCCGCGCACCCGATCTGTGACGTGCCTGTCCCTATCTTACGTTGGGCGGACTCTACAACTATGGGCCCAGCTGGGATTACTAACCTCTAACGTAATGCAAGAATGTGGATTTTACGTACGCGCCCAGAATGGGTGGCCAACATTTATCTGAATGCAAAAATATAATTATTTACATACGCGCCCAGAGCATGTGGCTAACATTCATCTGAACGAAAGAATGTGATTATTTACATACAGCCCAGAGCGGTGGCTAACATTTATCTCAATGCAAGAATATGATTATTTACATACAGCCCAGAGCGGGTGGCTAACATCTATCTGAATGCAAGAATATGATTATTTACATACAGCCCAGAGGGGGCTACTAACATTTATCTGAATGCAAGAATATGATTATTTACATACAGCCCCGAGCGGATGGCTAACATCTATCTGAATGCAAGAATATAATTATTTACACACAGTCTAGAGCGGGTGGCTGACATGTATCTTAATTGCTACGCACGCTACCTTGTTCATTGCAGATTCGCCTGTCCTCGCCGTTAGTGTCGGAAGCTCGTCTCCCAGCGCAAAGAAGCAGCAGCCGCAGCTGTATTCGTGGGTGCTGTACGATCCAGGATCCCTGACTCACAGAGCTTGATGCGAGACTCTCATAGGAAAAAGAAGACTGTGGAGACCTTTTGTTTGCCCGTCCTGAAGATTGGATCCTACCTGTTTAGCGAAACAATTGCCATCTAGACATTCGAGATTACAGAACGGCAGTCATCGAAAAAGGAGAGGCAAGGACCGCGGAGGCGACGAAGCAATTCTCAAAAACCTGCTTACAGTAACCGTCAGCAGCTAACTTCCAACACTAACTCCAGCAACTGACTGACTACTAACCGAAAAATTACGCCACAGAACGAGACGCGCCGGGAAAGTCTCTGCAGCGTGCATGGCCCACCTGCAACCAACCACGAGGCGACCATAGCAAACTTTTTCTCGTGCACCGGCGGGTATTCCAGCTTGAAGACGGAAAGACTGCGATGGAGCGAAATGATTTCCAAGAATCTCTCACTTGCTCTTATAGACTGCGTTTTTAATTCAATGCAGAAAACACGCTACAAAGCGACGAAACAGCCCAGGTGCAAGCGAACACGGCCCCAGCAGCAACCCAGCTCGCCGAAACTTTTAGAAAAAGGCTGTGTGCCAAATTGGTAAGATTTTAAATAAGCTAAGAAAATAATTATTAGCGAGGCTACCAAAACGAGCGCCTTGCAGAAAATTACAACGGCCGTTACAGTTGCTTAAAATGATGAACCGCTAGCTGCCTGCACAGAATTTGATGAAATATTAAGCGTACAAATATGACAGAAAAACTATATACAAGCGGGGTCAGAATCTTTGAACAGAAATACTCCAAAAAGTCGTACATTTGTAGAATTTGAAAATGTCCTGACACCATGTGCAGTGAATAAATTAAAATATTTACAAAGAGTAATGAAAATATTTATGTTCAGACATGTTGCTGGCCTACGGCTTAGAGTCACTTACTTTCACAAAGCTTATAGTGGATACATTAAGAAAAAGAGAGAGGGCAATGGTAAGCTCTACACTCAGAATTAGCCTGTGCGCTAGAAAAATGCATTTAATATTTAGATTTGCATCCAAACAAGGGTACACCGTGTGTGTGATACACCGAGCTACATCTTTGAAGTGGTATTGGGCTGGTCATTTAAGGCTTGTGCAAAATGAATGGTGAATAAAATAACTAATCGAATTACAATCGCGACTCTGTAGAGGAACTATCGGAAGGTCACAACTGTGATGGGTGATGGGAGGATGACATTGTTGTAGCAGTATCTAAACTAAGATTTTAGATAATTGGAATGACCGTAAAATAAGTTGTAAACAATTACATTCTGAGATTATTAAAATTACAAATTACTCTCAAAACTATCTAATGTTTTTATTGGTTACTGGAGATCACGTTAGTATATAATGTCAAAAGGAGAAGAATTACTATGGATCAGTTGCCCATTTTGCAGAGCTGTCATATTATAATGAACTATGAAGCGATCTGTAATCGTTGAAAAACGATATTTTTGAAAATACTATATAATGTTTGCTTTTAATCTTATTAGAAAAATCTGTAAGGGGCTTTACGCTGAACTTCTTTTACAAGTGCAGTTTGCATATATCGCTGCACATTTCTGTCTGCGGTCCACAGCGATCGCCACCCATTTCTGTCCGTTTTACCATGTTTAGCCTGTATCTGTTAGGATCTAAATCTGCCAATTACATATTTGATCCAAGGTCTATCTAGTTTTTAACCAAGTAGACATTTAATCCGCATGCAAAATTTCGTTCCTCTTTAACATAAATAAAAATACTTGAAAAATCCATTGAAATCATAAGTTTAGCTTAGAATTAACTATTTCCTCACTTTGACTTTTAAAATCTATGTACCTCCCCTGAACTTATTTTGTGCTTTTCTTAATGTTAAGTGTTACATCATTGTTTGGGATTGCTGTTTCGCATACCTGGGATATTAAGAAAAATATGGTAGTACACTTAAACGCTATTTGATGTATTGAAACGCATTAATATTAGTGTCAAATACCGTGGGTATTTTGTTATATCAAGTTTAGGCTCTTATTTTCTTTTGAATGTAAGTTACATTTAGTAGTTTTAGATTGTAAAATACCCCACAATAAATAAACTTTCGAAACATTCAGACGACTTCGATATGATACTTTAATTCAATTGTGTTTTAAATCGCAGTTTCCGCAGCTTATATAAAACGCAAGGTTCACATCAAAAACTTAATAGGGTAATTTTAAATATACATCTGAACATTATAAAGTTCCCCAAATGCAAAGGAACTTCCAAACTAGCCGCAACGGAATTCCTGCTTCAGTTGCTCCGTAGCGGAAGTAACATGCACTTCCGCAGATTGTGAGAGGCCTAGCAGCTAGAAAGCTATGCATTAACCATGGGAGTTTCAACGAAAACTTAGTTTAATCTGTTTCAAAAGAAAATACATTCGATTTAAGGAATATCAACTCAAGACCCAGTTTTCGGGATTAGTCTGCTGCAAATGCGGTTTCATCAAATCTGATCCGGATAAAAAACCATTTCGAATGTTTAGTATAATACAGATTTTTTAAATCGGTAAATTAGTGGCTAGACGATTTAAAAGTTATCTTCAACGTATAAGAGTCAAAGAGCGCAAAGGAAACGAGAAATTGGATGAGTCTATGCAGACTGTTCTACTGAAACTTCATCTAGCGATGCGTTATGAACCACAGTAATTTTGAAGTTATGCATTGTATCAACTGAGAATTAATTGATGGAAAGGTACGAGAATAGGTCGTATAAAATTGTGTGAAGGTAAAAAATAGTGCCATTAAAATATATCCCGCCGTCTCGTCTGTGGGTAAGCGGCTCCAGTGACGCGTTTAAAGAGATAAAAGATCTATCGCGCTTTAATTAAAGTATATAATTGTAGCATACCTATAAAGTTAAAATGCTTGGCTTGGTAAACTTTAGAGCGTTGTTATATAATGTCTAAAATAGAATATGGAAAAACAAAAAGTAATACTGAAAAACGTTCGTATAGTACATTCTGATGTTTTATGTTCCAATGTTTGGAAGTGAGATCTAATGCTATATTGCAACTAATTAGGTTATTGAATAAAATATATGCTATTTAAAATGCTTAATGTGTAATTTTTTTTATAAAAATGTTGTAATAGTTAAGCGATGAACATTTTCATATAAAACAATGTTATCAATATTTACTAAAAATTTTAAGAGTGGAATTAGTCGTTTAGTAGCCCCTACGTCGGGACGCTAAATTTGGTGAGACATCTCTACGCCTTAGTACTCGAATTTTTATATTTTTCAAAAACAAAGCTGGCCCGCAGTTTGGTGCTGAAAACAACTTGCAAGAATATGCAGAAGAAAAGCCGATTTGCTATAATAGCCACATATCAAACCATAAAGAAAATCAGAATTAAAACCTAAAATGAATGTCTATTTCTAAAAACAACAGTTTAGGATCCAAAATAATAATCAAGGAGCAATAGCTCTTGTCTACACGCATTTACAAAACCTGTGTCTGCTCTACATTTACGTTTAAATGAAAAGATACAAGAAGAACTATTCCTAACATGCGAATATTACCCGGAATGACAGTCCCGGTTATCGATTGTTGATACTTTATTTGCGCTCGTAAAAGCTTTAATTAACCTGAAGCGAACACTTACTGCTTAAACTGCAATCATTTCCTGTCTTCGGTTACCTTAAAATCGCAAATCTCTTGAATGATTCGTACAGAAATTCCCCACCAATACTGCAGCGGGAAAGTTCTTGGCTGCTACCTGTCGCCGCTCTGTCGGCTGACGCCACGTAGATAATAATCGGAACGCCTTAAAGAACCCTCTTTGAAGGCGTGCTTACTCAGTGAACGATTAGAATGGCGTTTACTTGAAGTATAAATAATGTCAATTATTGGCTTTCAAACTTGTTTTATTTAAATTTGTGTATCGCGATTTGACACTGTGAGTCGCAGGAACGTGTGCCTTCCAGCGTCATGCGCCCACGACTGCCTAAATTTTTCGCAAACGCCAAACACCAAAAAGAGCGCTTTACACCCTAGAAAGGACCGAACTCGCGCGATTTCACCATATAAAGTTACAATGATCAAATCTAATTAACAATGAAAATGTATACAAACACAAACTGGTTATATATTTAAATACTAAAATAAATAATCCAAACAAGGGAAGCTATATGCCCGTTTCAAGAGTACTCATGGAACAGTTCCAGGTTTGCTAACATGTTCAATTCAAATCAATTTTAAAGATATACTCTAGACGGCAAATATTAGGTAAGTCAGTATTTTAAATTACATATCTACATTACCCCGTACAGGCGTCGGCTACATTTTCCCGTACAAGTAAGAAGATTTTAAATATTTTTATCTCGTTGCAGATCATTGAAAACTTTTAATTCCTTTCTTAACATTCGCTGTTTTAAATAATGTTAAAGAATTTATATAAGCATTAAGTAACAAACGACTTCCGGGATTGGACCGTGTCATGATTGAGATTGAAGAACTCAACGTTTCGCCCACTTTCGTAAAAGGCTTCATCAGGAAGAAAAAGCAAAAGAGCACGGTAACTCAACGTGTTAACCACGCCAGAGGCGAAACTCTTTGCAAGGGAATGGATAGAAGAGCACGGTAACTCAACGTGTTAACCACGCCAGAGGCGAAACTCTTTGCAAGGGAAGGGATAGACGAGCACGGTAACTCAACGTGTGAACCACACCAGAGGCGAAACAAGAGTTTCGCCTCTGGTGTGGTTAACACGTTGAGTTACCGTGCTCCTTTGCTTTTTCCTCCTGATGAAGCCCCTTACGAAAGTGGGCGAAACGTTGAGTCGGTCCAATCCCGGAAGTCGTTTGTTACTTAATGACAATGGCCGTGAAAGTCTCAGAAATAATCTATATAACCGTTTATCGGGGAATTCCTGGGCAGGCGTGTGTTGAAGTTCGAATTATTTGCGGGTAATCCGAAATGCAAAGTTTATTGGATTTGTTTCATCAAGTAGAGGCCGATGAAGAGGTTGATTTGACTGGGTGCGCTTCCCAGTGATTGCAATAGGGATTTGACATACTCTAAACTTTCCGGCTACTACGCTAAAACATGTGGTTGTCGTTAACTTCTAAGAAAACTCTTTCTCAATCTCGATGGGCAAGGGTTGCCACCTACCCAGCTTACGAGCACAGAGATAAAATTAAACAATTAAACAGGCCACTAGCCTAATACAAGGATATTATTATTATTATTAACATAACACGACATTCTGTGTCAAGGGTGTACAATAGATGGCATATATCTATATTTTTCGTTATTTTGAATACTTACGGATATTAAATGGAAATTTTCTATAGCAACGGAGCAACAAAAGCATTTGTGCATGCCTTAAAAAAAGTTCCTCCTCCTTAGAAGTCGATATTTTTTCAGTTGGCAGGCACACTTTTATTAAAAAAATAGCTGCAGAACATTTTTCCAAATATTTCCAGAAATGTTTGCACTTTGATTCACCGTGCTTTTTTGCTTTTTCTCCCGATTAAGCCCCTTACGAAAGTGGGCGAAAAGTTGAGATTTTCGACCGCAATAATGGCACAGTCCAATCACGGAAGTCGTTTGTTATGTAATGGCAATATCCGTTAATTATTGCATTTTCTATTTCGATTACTCTTATGGAAAATAGTATTTGAACATTTTTCAACTCATGGAATTGCCATGTTCAGTACAATTTTAGGCAACCTGTATGCTTGTTCCGATTTCACTTTTAAGTAGGCTGTCCAAGTAGGTAGTATTCATTTCCCAATATCTAACTCTCTGACGATTCTTATCGTGTGTTCTACGTACGTAACGTGTTCAACAAACTCTAGCTTACGGCTTCTGATTTCTATATTCTTTTCCCTGGTTTGATACCTGTTTACTTTATTTTGTTGTAATTCAGTTCTAGAGCGAGTCTAGTTTTCGCTTTGTCGATCAATCGTCGATGGATCAAAATTTTATATTCGAATGTCTTCGCTTGAATTCATCTTCTAAGGTAAAGAGTGTTGGTGATATAATATCACAATAATTACTTTGCTTGTCTTCTGACATAGTCATACCGCACTTGGATTATTGTTCAAGTTTCAACCGTGTCAAGAACCTTTTTAAGTGTAGAAAGACGAGGAGAACTTCTATTTATATCCCAATAGTCCATGGTACTTGACCCTTTCCTGAAACCAGATTGTTCCATTGACTGGCAACTTAATTATGGGGTTAACAAATTTAAAATTATTCCAGGGAACTACTGATTAAGCCGATTAGCATATATTTCTTACAGGGTTTCGGTCTTATCGGTCTACTACCTTTAGTTTTTTTAGTATTGCATCTTCATCTCCACATTTCAGCACCTTTGGTAGTACCCCATCAGCATCAGGTGATATTTAGTTCCTTATTTTGTTTTAGAGTTGATACTAGTTTTTATTTTCTTTTGTGAGTATTTTTCACATTTATAATAATTATCCTTCATTTTTTCGGCAGGGATCTTATCCTTTAGAACGATGCAGCATTTTTCTATTAGTCTTAAAATTTGAATTGGAAAGATTCATTTCTTTGAGTTCTTGCGCTATTTTCTGACTCAGGTTACTTTTCTATTTCAATACATTCTCTTTGGACATTTTCCTTATGATTTTCTTTAATTCTATATATTCATCTCAATCTGACATACCTTCTAACTTTATCATATTTATTGGCTTTGGGTAATTTTCTAGTGCCTTAACTATGAAACTCTTTTGTTAATTAATGCTGGCTGCATGAGATCTTCCTATTTTTATATATTAGATAGCGCTCCTGTAATTGTATACATTTTCAGTCATTCTATTTTCGATGGGAAATTGATTTTAAACTTCTGGTTTTTGTATTACTCGCATATTCAGAACCGCTTGTATAAATAAATTTTATTCTATACCCATTAAATGCAGATGCTTTCCAATGGGGGTTAGATTTTTGTATTATCGATTCATGCAAACAAATGTGGTTTTGGTTTTCATAAATTTTGATTTAAACTAACGTCACGTTTTTTATTCTCATTTTATAAGCAGCTCTGAATTAAAACACTAAGAAAGCAGCGTTCGTACGAACAGCAGTTGCGTCATTGAATTTACCTTACAGTAGTCTAGCTGGCGCCGTTCATGCATAAAACCCCAAAAAGCAGATTCCATTCGCGACAAAGTGATCCGATATTCCACATTTGTTATTCGGGAAGCCGAATAGTAAATATGCGAGCGGCTGGCGTAGTTTACCCACAATTTCTTAACGCAATTTGCGTCATATGAAAATTCCCCGAATTCGTTTTGTATTCAAAGAAGCGCCCTTACAAGATAATGGATGCAAATGCTTTGTGTAAGGTTATGTTTGGAGTATTTAAAGTATACTCGTTTATTAGCGCTCGCGGTTATGTGAGAACATCAATAAAAGTAATTTTATATTAAAATATATGTTATAGCAACACGTGATGGTTTCTTTAGAACCTTTGTGGGTTGGAGTTTATTGCTTTTACTGGTATTCCAATCTATTCATCGACTTCATATCTAGTTACTTAATAGTATAATCAATTAAGTAATTTATTAAGAAAGCTAATGCTCATGATGTTTGTTGTCTATCATTAGTAATTTGGTCTAGAATTTGAGAGTAGAATATAGCGTGAGCCTGCGAACAACCTCAGTTTTTTTCTATTTATTCAAAATGCAAATATTATGAATTGGTATGTTTATTGCTCTGTTCTCTAGTATTCAGACAGCCAATTAAATACATTTTAAATTATATCTTAATGCGAAAAGCTGAAGAGGCGAAAGGCAAAAATATAAGACAAGAAAATTTAGTCAGAACCTTGTGATGTATAATTTCTGATGTAGCTGTGTTTGATAAGTGTGTTAAGTTTGCATTTTATTTCAAGAAAAACCAGGTATCAACCAATTCTACTGAATAAATAAAACCATACCAGTAATTTTTATTTATAAAGCAGAAGCATTTGCTTGTAGTTTTGTGGGATAAAAGCCTCAGCAACATCTTGTTTTGCATAACAATGCATACAAAAGCATAAGTGATTATTTTGTGCGATAGAGTTAACGAAGTTTCTTTGAAAAGTTCTAAGTATGAATGGACCTATTCTGGTCGTTATTCGGCCACCTAACAAACTAATTAATGCACTTTTATCAGTTGAAGCCACTCATATTACTTAACGTTTAATTAGCACTTGACAGTAGTTGCTTGCTATAAATTTACTAAAGGAGTAATTACAAATCTAATATATCCCAGATTTTGTAAGAATCTAAGTATGAAAAGGTAGCAAGAGAGTGTCTAACACAACATAGCATATTAGAAATGAAAGTATTATAAATATTGGCACCCAGAAATTTTTCAATCTGTCCGTTATGTGGACAATAAATAAAGCAACGCTTCTTCATTTTCTAGGATTCATTAATTCTAGTTTATTTATTAATCCCAGTCGCTATACGTAGTCAATCATTTAAACCTCTTGAGTTTACGCCCATGTCTGTTCGATGAGTAACGTTTTGGCCAACCTGTTCAGATTCCTTCTGAGTTTACTACTTTGTTTTCGGTTTTTGCAACAGTTGATATCTGTTAGTATCTTCCAATGATTTCATTTATGACAAAACACTATGTGTCAACTAATATACTTAACTAGCCCTTTAAATTAAAACTTTTCCAAAATTTCAATTGCTTACAAAAATATTTCGACTTTAACACACATGTAAAAACATATAATAGAAAGGCAAAACAAAATAGAATTAGTATCTAGAACAACTTACATGCTATATAGCTAGGGCTACTCGTAAGTTTAAAACCGACATAAAACCACATAAAAAAAAGTTGAACTAATTGTCTTCAAAAGCCCAAACGTTAGAAATGCTTAAAG
This sequence comes from Agriotes lineatus, assembly GCA_940337035.1. Taxonomy (NCBI): domain Eukaryota; kingdom Metazoa; phylum Arthropoda; class Insecta; order Coleoptera; family Elateridae; genus Agriotes; species Agriotes lineatus. The sequence continues at coordinate 165,542 of CALNHX010001193.1, read as the reverse complement.
CCGACAACACTTATATTCTCATGTATTAAAACTGGGCCCAATTTACACAATTAAGTACATTCTTTAAGTGAAATTTCTGCACCACAGCTGGAAGAGAATGTTTATCGCCTCAATCTGCAAACATATTCTGGGTAGAGTTATCTTCTGATCTTCGAAACCGCACTAGATTGCGCCATTCAAACTTTCAACGACGTGATGCTTGGAAAGTTACCACACTTAAAGGCGCGGGGGAGCTCCGCACTCTTATTTCTGGCTTGAGCTTCGTTCAGCCTGCTAAAGTCACGTTTTCACAATGGACGTCACGAAATCCTCGAAACGTCGTAAATACATATTTGGGTGTGTTCCAATTCGCGTACTTACACTGTCTTCAATCTTCAGTCTTAGTGCTGGCATCCTCAATGTCTGGTCTATTTTACTTGCTATATTTTAATTGTTATATTCTGATTTATTAACCAGTATAACGATCTTTATAACGTAGTTTGCTGGTTAATTAATTTTTTCTTCTCCAATGTGGTGTGGTTTTTGAATATTATTCCTTCCCGGTCTTCAACGTTTAAACTTAACCTCATTTTAACCTTAAAATTTAACATGTGCTTCTACTACCAATGATCATTATGGCCCAAGGATAAAACCAGTTTGTTTTGAAACATGTCGCCACTTTAAATAAATGTTCGTGGAAAATATTATTGAGTTTTCTTGCTTCGTACTTACACTGTACACGATGAAAATGGTATTGGCCCCAGCGAAAGTTATATTGCCGCACCCACAAGCACTATAGGCAGCACATTAGTTACTGCACGACCACTTCTTCATATTTCGCCTTGCAGCCATCTCGCACAATTCACTCAGAAGTCGCAAATACGTGCGTCCCCAAATAGAGGGAGCCTGCGCAGTCTTGTTTTCCGTGAAATATGCTTAAACTGAAAATCTTCTCGTACTGCGAACGGGCTTGGAAGTTGCGTTTATAGCTATACCTACACGCACGTAACAGATGTACGTACAGGCTCGGATCCACTCACTTTTTATTATGTTAAATACACTGGTTAAATCTAATTAATAGTAAAAAAAGGTTGGCTATAAATTTTAGCTTGGAAACGAACTATACAGCTTAGAGAGACCAAAGACCCGTTTTATATGCTGTTTTTAAAGCCAAATTGGTGTCGTAGGTTTAGCTGTCATTCTTGCAATACTGGTTGTATGCTCTCCAATATGAGTTTTTCAAGGAATTTCATAATATGAAGTCACCTGTTCTGAATTTCTAGGGGGTACCTATTGGAAGTAATATTATCTGGAAAACTTTCCGTTGCACAATAATTACCAACCTTTATCTTTTAAGTGACAGTGCTTTTTATACCCACTGCCGAGCTTTTGTAGCATTGCGATGGTTGTTTATAACATAATTATCATTTTCATTAAATTTCCAAATCTGTAGTTCCATTTGGTCAGGCGTTTCTAATAATTCACATACGTCCTGCTTTCCTTCTTCTAGCATTTCTCTAGGGAAAGGTTGAAATACTGCACGTAGGTGAATTTCCTAGTTCTTGCTTCGTCTTTGTTCGTTCTAACCGTTATCTTGTAGTCTGATTGGCGAAATAGACTGCTGTGGTTACTTCCTCCATCTCGTTGACTTTCGTAGCTAGTATTCTGTATTTTCTGTTGCTGTTAGTTCTTGTAAGCATCTTTGTATGGCACCGTTGATTTTTCATCCTTTTGTGCTAAGCCGTTAGCATTCCATATTCGAATGCAACTAATCATGATTTCTTTTAGGTAAGAGAGTGGCTACGGCCAAGGGCGTAGCCAAGGTTCCAGTTAGAGGGGAGCATAAATTTAATTACACAATCAACTATTATTATTATTATTATTATAGTTTAATTTCATTTTTTACCAATTACAAAAATTATAAGTTGAAATAGCATCAGTAACCGCAACTCTGCTGCAGATCGCAGCTTCTTTATTTGAAATGCAGAATGTGAATTGCAATAATGATTATAAATCAACTGCCTTTTGATCTTTATAAATGTTTAGGGGTGGGCAACTGCCCACTCCTGCCCTTCCCTGGCTACGCCCATGGCTACGACATTTAGCATAGAGATTAATTATCTGCCAACTTACTTACAGTTAGGGTGGGGCGAAAAAATAAAAATCAAAATCTTGAATAGCACTACATCTCAAAACTTGTCTTTGGATGTGACGGTAAACCACAATTTTTTTCAGATTTTTTAAACATAATCTTTTGCCTCCAACTTGACCTTGAATTGTATGCAATGCACCAAAATATTGTTTTATGTTATTGAAATTAGATAATGATTATTGTTCCGTCAACGTATGTCAAACCTTTTGCTGTTTAAGTTTATGACGTGACAGCCACCTTACTGAGAACAAATATATATAAATATTTGAACAATAATCTGGTGGTCCAGTTTTTTTTGTTTGTGTGTGACAGAAGAAAATTTGTCAATTTTGGGTGTTGTTGTGCACGAATTTGTCACAGGAAGAAAAGAAGTTTTTTGAAGAGCCTAGCTGCCGAGTTGATACCGAAAACACCAGGTAAGGTTGGCTTGTTAACTTATTAGACAGATTTAGCAAAAGGTCCTTCGAAATTTGTATAGTAATTTTGATATTAGATTGGTTCATTTTTGGTCCTTCGAGCCGGATAGAACGGTCCGTTGGATTAACAAACTAGTTACAGTTCACTGAAAAAATAACGTTTGCATAGAGTTGTTTTACGGTGTTTTGGTATATTTAAATATTTATTTTGCATTTAGTGACAAAGGTCGTTGCAACCTTATATTACCTGCGTTTGTTATTATTTTTGCCTGCTCATTATTTTTGTGTATTTGTTGCTGCTTTGTATTCTTTGAATTTTATTGAACAGTACAACTTGTACTTTGTGCTGACAAATTTTTGATTAGATACAGCTAGAGTTTAATTGTCTATAATTATGGCTCCAAAGAAGGAATCATTTTTAGCTAGACAAATTGCAATCTCGCAAATTGAGGAAATCTTTGAATTAGCAAGTGAGGCAAGTGTTAACGAGAATTTGCGATTTTTATTTAAAGTAAAATATAGGACTTTAGATACATTGTACAAAGAGTTTAAAGATTTGCATTTAAAAGTTATTACCCAGACCAATGACTCAGATTTGCTAGCACAAGAGATTATTCGGAAACAAGTTGAAAATCAATATTTTGAATCGTGTGTACATTTTGAATCAATTTTCCCCCCAGTGTTAGAAGCACCTGTGCTTGAAGCAAAGTCAACTGAGTTTGAAAAGTCATGTTTAAATGTTAATCTACCTAAATTAGAACTTAGAAAGTATTCTGGTGATCTGCTCTCTTGGCAATCATTCATAAGTCTCTATGACAGTTTAGTACACAACCAAAGACAGCTTTCGGAAATTGAAAAGTTTCAATATTTATTGCTTTCTCTAGATGGAGAACCTCTTTCTTTAGTGAAGTCTATTCCTTTAACTCCGGAAAACTATCAGTTAGCTTATAAAACAGTCATAGAGAGATATTCAAATAAGCGTATGTTAGCTAGCAGTCACTGGCATATTTTGAAAAATTATCGTCCTTTGACCTCCGAAAACTCGAAAGAATTACGTTGTCTTGTGGATACATTTTCTCAAAATTTAGCCATTTTAGATACTTTGGGTTTTGACATATTAGCTTGGGATTTTATTGTTGTCGATTTGTTAGAAGACAAATTACCTCCTGCAATTCGTAGACGTTTCGAGCTACATGGTGATGCAATGGAAATTCCTACCTATTCACATTTGAAGGATTTCCTATTAAAACAGTGCGTTGCTCTAGAAACTATTGCTACATCGAAGGTATCAACCAATATTTCATCAGGTTTCAAATCATCTCGTGTAGGAGACTCGGTTGGTAAACCTCATTTTCCACAACAATCTAAAGGTTCATATTTTAAACCTAATTCTTTACTTGTACAAACTGCTTCCTCCAGTGGTTCACAAAAGTTAGTTTCGAGATCTCGTGTAGGGTGTAACATTTGCCAGGGAGATCATTTAGTATATCGTTGTTCTCAGTTTATGTCCATGACACCTAGGGATCGTCATGCGGCTGTAAAACGTGCTCGTTTGTGTTTTAATTGTTTGAAAGATTCTCATGGTGTGGCTTCGTGTCCATCTCAAGTTTCTTGCTCTAGTTGTGCGAAAAGGCATCATACGTTGTTACATTTTATCATTAATAGTGGTGATTCTCGAACTGAAACGCAGACTACTTCTTCGAATCCGTCTGATAGTCCTGTGGTACATGTGGGTACTAGTGTGCTACATACTCAGATAGGTAAAACTGTATTATTGTCTACAGTTATTTTGGAAATTTTAGATGTGAATGGTCAACCTCACCGTGTGAGAGGCTTGTGTGATCCTGGTTCAATGGCAAGTTTTATGACCGACAATTGTGCTCGTAGACTTCATTTACCTCGTGTTCGTTCTTCAATTCCTATTGCAGGATTAGGACAGATGTCTACTAGATCTTCTCTAGGTGTATCTCGTTGTTTGATTAGACCTCTTGGCTCTTCGCAACTGCCATTACCTTTGGATGTTATTATTCTTCCTACAATTTGTTCTGATATACCTTCCGCTACCTTATCTCCTTTAAATATAGTTCATTTGAAACCATTTCAATTGGCAGATCCTACCTGGAACCAACCTGGTGCTGTGGATATTTTGTTGGGTGCAGACATTTATTCTTCAATTGTGCTTCCGGGTATTGAGCAAAATGGTGATAGTTCTCTCATTGGTATTCATACAATTTTTGGGGTAATGTTAGTTGGACCGGCTTCCACTTCAATGTTGCCTCAGCCAGTGCAATCTTTCTTTGCGGCAATTGATACTCCTTGTTCAGATGATACTTTAAAATCATTCTGGAAACTTGAGGAAGTTCCTGAAAAGATTTCTATTTCTCCAGAAGAACACCAGGCGGAAATTCATTTTCAGAAAACTTATTTTAGAACTCCCGAGGGTCGTTTCGGGGTCTCTCTCCCATTCAAATCTGATGAACCTATTTTTCACAAATCTTTAGATATAGCTCAACGCAGGCTTTTTACTCTTGAGCGTAAATTTGATTTTAATCCTGTACTTCGAAAAGAATATGTAGAATTTATGAAAGATTATTTAGATTCCGGTCACATGTCTCTTCTTGATGTACTTCCCAAAGGTTTAAACTCTTATGTTATTCCTCATCATTGTGTGTTCAAAACTGAAAATAATGTTTCGAAGATACGTGTAGTTTTTAACGCTTCGGCCAAAGATGAGAATGGAACTTCGCTCAATGATTCGCTGTTGATAGGCCCTAAGCTTCAGAATGACATTGCTGCCATTCTTCTTAAATTTCGTGTATATTCATTCATTTTTACGTGTGACGTTCGGCAAATGTATCGCCAGATTTTAATTGCAGAGGATCAAAGGCGTTATCAGTTAATATGTTGGAGATTTTCTCGTACAGAACCTGTGCAAATTTATCAGCTTAACACAGTGACGTATGGGGTTTCTTCGGCTCCATTTCTCGCTATTCGTACCATGTTGCAATTGGCGGAGGAAGAACGACAGCTTTTTCCTTTGGCTTCTCAAGCTATTGAAAATAATTTGTATGTCGATGATCTTGTTTGTGGTGCTAATTCGATAGAAGATGCGGTTGAACTTCAAAGACAAGTTTTAGGATTATGTGGTTCAGGATGTTTTGAATTACGCAAATGGTCAAGCAACCATTCTTCTCTGTTAGAAACCATCCCTGATGAATATTGTTCGAAACATAGTTTATCTTTTGACCTTGAAAAGGATACTTTTACTAAAGTTCTTGGCCTTCATTGGCAATCCTTAATAGATTCGTTTTCCTTTGTTGTGAAATCTCGTGAGTGGTGTTGTACTAAGCGTTCGATTTTATCGGAAATAGCTAGTATTTATGACCCCCTTGGGTTCTTGTGTCCCGTTATATTCTTTGCAAAACGTCTCATACAGATGTTATGGATTTTAGGTGTTGGGTGGGATGATGCTCTTCCTCCAGAAATTGTGAACAAGTGGCGGCAATATAAGGCTCAATTACCATGTATTGCTTCGGTGCAAATCCCTCGAGCTGTAGTGCCAGATCATACGTCTGTATTGTGTCAGCTTCATTTTTTTTGCGATGCCTCAGAGCAAGGCTACGCCAGTGTAGTGTATCTTCGTTGTGCATACCCAGATGGTAGAGTTATCGTTTCGTTACTTTGTGCCAAATCAAAGGTTGCACCTTTGAAGTCTTTGTCGATCCCTCGCCTTGAGTTATGTGCTGCGGTGTTGTTATCTTCTCTTGTGTTATGGGTGAGAAATACGCTTCAACACCTTATTACCATAGATAGTATTTTTGCTTGGTCTGACTCCACAATTGTTTTAAATTGGATTCGATCTTCTCCGCATCGGTGGAAAACCTTTGTGTCAAATAGAGTGAGCCTCATTCAAGAACGGCTTCCACCGGAATGTTGGCATCACATACGTTCGTTTGAGAACCCCGCCGACGCAGCATCTCGGGGTCTCCTCCCAGAAGAATTTATGGCGTTTCCCTCATGGTGGGCGGGACCTGCGTGGCTTCGTTTATCTTCTACTGATTGGCCTCTAGAGGATTCTAATAAAAGAGTAGTATATGAAAATAGTGACTTAGAAGAAAAGAAAATTGTTTTGATAGGTCAAATTGTTTCAAACGCTATTGATTCGTTGTTCACGCGTATTTCATCTCTTCGTAAAATACAGGGTGTTATTGCTTATTGTTTGCGTTTCGTTAGAAATACTAGATGTTCTGACAAAATTTTGGGACCCTTATCTCAAAAGGAACTTCATGAAGCTCTCTTATGTTTGGTAAAAGTAATCCAAGAGCAATTCTTTGCACAAGAAATTTCGGCTCTTTGTCGTGGTAAGAAACTTCCCAAGACATTTATGAAATTAGCCCCCTTTTTAGATGAAAAAGGTACTCTACGTGTTGGAGGTAGACTATCTCAATCAGAATTAGCATTTGAAGCTAAACATCCAGCGTTACTTCCTTCTTCTCATGTTCTCTCAAAACTATTGATTTTACAAATTCATTATCAAAACTTACATTCTGGCGTAAACACCACTCACTATTTGCTACAGCAAAATTTTTGGATTCTTGGTGCCCGTAGCCGTATTCGTAGTTGTTTATCAAAATGCTATCGTTGTTTTAGATTTAGACCTAATAGTTTTGTATACCATATGGGCGATTTACCTAAATTTCGGGTTTCTCAAGCAAAACCCTTTTCTCATGTTGGTGTGGATTTTGGAGGTCCATTTTCAATTGTTACAAAACGCACTAGGGGTGCAAAAGCTTCAAAAGCTTATTTGTGTTTATTTGTATGCTTATCAGTAAAAGCAGTCCATTTGGAAGTACTGTCAGATTTAACTACTGATGCCTTTTTAGCTTGTTTACGTCGTTTTATTGCTCGTCGGGGTAGGTGCTCAGACATCTACAGCGACCGTGGCACTAATTTTATTGGAGCGAGCCACCAATTAAAAGACTGTTTGAAAATGGCCGCTGAGAGCGAAGCCATCACGTGGCATTTTAACCCACCTTCTGCACCACACTTTGGAGGAATTTGGGAGAGTGGTATAAAAGTAGTTAAAACTCACTTATACAGAGTCATTGGTGCCCAAATATTAACTTTTGAAGAGTTGTTAACTTTAGTGACCCAAATTGAAGCTTTATTGAATTCCCGTCCGTTATGCAGCCTAAGTGCTGACCCCAATGATCTTAGCTCGTTAACGCCTGGTCATTTCCTAACGCTAGAGCCTCTCACTGCTCCTCCAAATCCAGAACTGTCTCATCTTCCCATTAATAGACTTTCTCGTTGGCAATTAATACAAAGCATGCAACAGAGTTTTTGGTCCCGTTGGAACAATGAATACATGCATCAATTGTATCAAAAATCTAAGTGGTATAAAACTCACACCTTCCAAAATTTAGACATAGGAACACTTGTTCTTATTAAAAACGAGCTGACCCCTCCCCTTGTTTGGAGACTGGGCAGAATAATTAGTATCCATCCGGGAAAAGATGGAATTTGCAGAGTTGCAACAATCAAAACTACGCAGGGGGTAATGCAGCGTCCTTGTACTAAATTGTGCCCTCTACCGTCGCAATAATGGTACTTTTAGTTTTTTCTTAATAAGTGTTAGTAGTTGTTTTAAAAAAAAAATTGTAAAAAAAAAGCTCGTGTAGACCTTATTTTTGGTGGGCGGTATGTTCCGTCAACGTATGTCAAACCTTTTGCTGTTTAAGTTTATGACGTGACAGCCACCTTACTGAGAACAAATATATATAAATATTTGAACAATAATCTGGTGGTCCAGTTTTTTTTGTTTGTGTGTGACAGAAGAAAATTTGTCAATTTTGGGTGTTGTTGTGCACGAATTTGTCACAGGAAGAAAAGAAGTTTTTTGAAGAGCCTAGCTGCCGAGTTGATACCGAAAACACCAGGTAAGGTTGGCTTGTTAACTTATTAGACAGATTTAGCAAAAGGTCCTTCGAAATTTGTATAGTAATTTTGATATTAGATTGGTTCAATTATAATCTGCAGAGCTATGTAATCTAAGGAATATATTGCGAAACGGAAGAATAGGTAGCGCCATTATTAACAGATTTCTAACTCCTTAAGCACGAAATATATCGACACCTGACCGCTCAGTGCCATACGATTGTGTGAATCGTTAGTTATTTGTTGAAATAGTACAGCAGAAATTTTGTGCCTCTACAGGTGAAGTTCGTGTGGCTTAGTGATTATAATACTACGTAAGACCTTTTATAATAATATGTATTATTTATGTAGTAATGTAAAGAAGTTGATTTTGTATTTGCAGGTAATAATGTAGACCCAAACTAGAAGTCAAGTTAATGGTATAGTTATTAGTGTGCCTAAAGACTTCAATGGTAATGTTTTGCCGACTTACGATGACGTTCTTAGGCATTACTTGTAGTTAACACATAAACTTAACAAGATTTTAAAACGGAACCGAAAATTTCAGAAATATCGAATGTCTTAACATTAAAATGCAGACAAAAAAGTAAATTGAATAGTGATACATACAAAGAAAATTTAAGAAAATTCAGAGAAAATTCTACAATTCAGTTATTTGATATTGCCGCCTGCAAATGCGATTTCACGATCACTACCACTAATACGTGCAAGTGTGAAAAGATATGAAAAGAACCCACAAATGAACGCGTTTTTCTCACAGACCACCGAATTCTACGGTACGTAGTGTTCACTCAAATTTGGAGAATGCATCAAATAGTGACAATGAATTGTATGAAATAAATGTAGCTGAGCCTGGGCCAAAATATCAACTGATTGACGAAGATGATCATAAACCTTTTAATCAGCCTGGAACTTCCACATCATCAACAATACCAACTCCAGTATCTAAACAGCCTCAAACGAGAATTCAATTACTCACATTGGCCAAAACATGCGACAGATTTGAGGTTTCGAATAGATGAATCGCTGCCGTCATCATCTCTACCATTTTATAAGATGTAGGAATGATTATCATAGATGACGAGATGACACATGGAGGGTAATTGATAAAAGTAAAGTCCAAAGAGAGGTAAAAGCTCGTGTTGCATTGAACGAAACAATGAGGCCAAAGTAGTCCGTGCTCTATTTTTCGACAGTAGAGACAAAACAATGGTAACGGAACATAATGAAAGAAAGCGCCATCGTCTAACTATCGTACAAAAACATCTGGCATTGATTGAAGAACCAAGACCACATTATTTAGGATATGTTACACCATCTTCGGATTCTGAGGAGAATTAGGACTGAGGCGTATTCTTAAAGCTCGACCAGCCAAAGACAATAATTGTACAACACAACACATGCTACATACACATATGCTGTGACCTGTAATTGATTTCGTGTAACTGTCGGTCGCAGCTTAAATAAATAAAAAAACAAAAAACAAAACTATTCAAAATTCCGCAGTTTAATTTCGCTGCCACTGACTACATTAATATGATTAACTGGCAGACACCTAAAATAACCGAGCTTCCTATTTTAAAAGATATCTCTGATGAAGATTAAAATTTTCTTATTGAGCAAGAGCAGACACCAGTGGTACATTTTTCAAGATTATCCTGCCACACAATCAGTGGAACGATGTGTAAAATTAATAACTGAGGCTAGCACATTTGTCGTAGAACCTGACTCAAAAGATGGTTTCATCCGAGCCAGAATCAAAGCAAGAGAAGATCTGCGAAGTTTTGAAACTAAATCAAATTTTCTAATAATTTGAAGATTTAGAGTTGCTGTAGTATGGTCCAATTTTACATGTTTTTATATTTTTGCGTTTATTTCAATTTAATGTAATAAAAATTTTTCAAAAATGTTTTTGGGCTTATTCACGTGTGTCTAATCTAGGATGAACTATCAGCATTGCATAGTAAATCGGGCAAAATATTGAGGGGCAAGTTGGAGGCAGAAAACATTTTGCAAATTGAACGAATTTTTGCAAATACATTACTCACACCAATAGGCAACTTTTGTCGGGTAATGCGTTATAATAAAAAATAAAAATATTTTTTAGCCATTTTTCGCCCCACCCTACTTACAGTGTTTTGTAAGTAGCTTAGTCTGTCCTAGTTCTCGTTGTTGGTTATTTAACATTTTCTGTGCTTGTTTCCATTCGCCATTTGTGCATGTTTGTAATGTGTTAAGCTCTTATCTGAGGAGTTTTTGTATCGCACCTTTGGTTGGAGCTCTTTACGTATAATAGATACTTTATAACTTGTTGGATAGTTAACTCAATCTTTGCAGCATATGCTTTATTTCCCATTTCATTATATACGCAATTCTGTGTGAGATGCTCTCTTGCACATTTTACACATTTCGATTTGGAGAAAAAATTATTTGTATGTCCATATTTTTGGCATCTCTCCCACTGCGCACTGTTAAATACTCTGTTGCACGCACTTTGTTCTCTTTCTACACATATAAACAAGGTTGGTATATCTATATATTTTTTTAATTTTCAGTTGTTGTTCCAAGTATGTTGTTTGTTCTTATCACGCTAGTGTTCCTTTTCTCTATTGCGTCTGTTAATTTTGTATGTCTATTATCAACATAAATTTGATGCTTCTGTTTTTTCATCTGATAAGTTTTGCTAGGCGTATTTTTCTCTTTTAACACAACCGTAATAATTATTTAATATTTAAATATATTTAAATATTTTATCGGCGTTTCTGACTGTAACCCCAACTAATAGTAGTTTCAACATTGGTGGCGATTGTGAAACTTTTACTTCTTTATGTACATTGCTTTGTTCTTCTGCTTTTCTTTGTTCTTCTAGGGAACCATATTAGTAGGTATTGCTTTACTTAGGCAGTGACTTATATCTGTCTGCAGCTTTTTGTTTGTTCTTAGGGGCTAAATTTTTGTTTCTTTTCATATTCTACTGTTGGCCACACATCCAGCTTTTGTTACATCTGTTAGTTTTAATGGTAGCAGGCGACTGGAATAGTAAGTGGCGTTGGTTATACGAACATATCGTACTAAAACACCTCCCAGGACTTGTTTAGAAGTGTTTCTTTAAGATTTAATATTTATACATAAATGCCATATGTAATCAAATCTAAAAATTCTATACTTTTTTCTATTCCTCTCAAAAATAGTTGTCTTGTTTTGCTGAGATTTAGTTTTTTGCTTAATATTAAATATAGTACAGTTGTAAAAATACCAATTATCATAAACCTATTTTGATAAAAATATGAATTACAAAAGTTAAAATTTGTTGCAAATCTTCTGAAACCACACTGTATAGGCAAGCTTTATTTTCAAAGTTACTAGAAATCACTAATGGCTTGCCCATGATCCCTTTTCGAGTTATAATTCCTCTATTGTAATGCGTTAACCCTTATTCCTATCCCCATGTGTAACAACTTCAGCAATCGATACGTTTATAACAAACAACATGCTAATGAGTTTTCAGAAATTGCTAGATTCATGTACATGGACAATGCAGGTAATTACCTAATGAATGTCGGTATCGAAATTCGCATTGGGTGAAATAATTGTTTATTCGGCTCATTTGATTTTGGTTAAATTTAAACTTACATAATGGACTTTGGTAATTGTCATGGGACTTAGCTTTCTGCAAAAACCTGACTCTATTTCGTGAGTAATTTAGGAAATTAAAGGGGTTACATGTGATTTTCCATCTTTAATATAAATTCTTCCTTTGCTGCAAGTTTTGGAACCATATCTTTGCAGATATTTTGAAAAATATTAGCTTTTCAATCGGTGCACGTAAAATATTTTCAACTTGAATTTTTTTTAATGATAATTGTAGTCTGAGGCATATTACCTTCTACCAGTCTAGTGTGTATCAGAAACAATTTGAAACCCCGCTTTTCTAAAAGCGTCGTTTCAGTACCGCGTGAAAAAGTCTGCTTTGTATGTATAAGGATATCCAACAGTAGTAGCAATATGCAATTTCCTGTAATTGTATTGTAGCACATAACGTTCTTGCATTTCCATGTCTTTTTATGTCACTTAAAAGAAAGGTGGTCAAACTGTGTACATTTGTAGAAAAAATTAGCGTATGCAAGCTATGAAGGACTGTATTATTTTACTCATGTTAGTGCAACGTTGACCTTCTCTCAGGTAGATGATACTAGTATTTAATTAAAATAACGTCCAAACCCAACAATATGCTTGCCATTAAAATGTGGCTAGACCGCATGAACATTGACCACAGTTATTGTTGATATTGCTTCGTTTAATCAGGGCAGAGCGGTTATTATACGGACACAATACTTTCATGAACTTGATGATATGTATGTATCGTTTTAATTATATTAGGTACACATGTTAAACAATGTAATGCTTGAAGAAAGGACTATTGATCTAGGTATTAGTTGTTTAAACATTAATTTACTAAACGCAACGGTTCATAGCGTTTCTTCTAAATTTGATCTTACACCAGAAATTCACAAATACATCGCAGTAAATGGGAATAAGTTAAATCATCTATCTACATGCCATACCTAGTAAGATTTATTAACAGGAACAAGAGGATGATTTCAACACTTGGAACAGAAACAAACGTAAATTAAAACTAGAGGAGGCTATGCAAAAAAGCCTCAGGGGAAAAACAATTTCTAATGAAGAAAAACAAACTAAAAGACCCCCGTGTTTTTCCTAAACAGAGTATGTGTAGAAACCATTTTATATCTGAACGGTCGTAGGTAAGAATTCAGCGTTGCCATTAAGAATTTACAACAATATTCCATTACGTGAATTCCATATCTTTCTACTTTGACATTTAACGTCCTGTCGCTTTTAGAAAATACCAGGAATAACAGTAACTTCACAGTACTAAAGTTTATAATGTCATGCTCGCTTTATGTGTGGGATGTCCAAGTTTGTGTTAAAACTAAAGACAATACTGCACAATGTAGCATTTAATCTAGACACTCTTTAAAAACATTTGAACTAGTTTTAGTAGTATAATTTCCAGTGGAGTTATTTAGAACAACAAATTGCATATAATAAAATTGTTTGTTACTTGCTTAAAAATTACACTAAGTCTCGAAAATTTAACTAATTTTTACCACCGTTAAACGAGGGGTAAACACAGCCCTGGCTAGCTTAAACCCTCGGCAGAATATGGCGTGAAGAAGGACCAGGCAGCGGTTCTTAACGTTACCAAAAATTTACTAATATTTATACCAACAGGCTCCAGTCGTTATTCATAACGAAACGCAAGTCTAGCGATCAAAACAATTCACCATCTACCTTGTATGTATCTAACTTCACAATCAAAATTTAAAAAAGCGAAAAGGTTTATGAAGAATAGTAAGTATAGATAAAAAAGATATATACCATGAGCGTGTACTTACTGTGATATTTTGGGACGCCGGAGTATGGGTTTTTATAGGTGGGAAGCAGCTAACAAGGTGTAGCTGCAGCTGGGAAGTTAACGCCGGTGTCCAGCGGCCCAAAAATGGTCTCGAGAATTGTATACCGCACAACGCCCATGAGCATGCATGATGCAGATGCAGTGAGAACTCAGCAAATGACATGCTATATAATACGTATACCGCATAAAGGGGCCTAATTTCCACATTAATTAGAACGGAAACTTAATAATTCGAATGAGCTTACCCAACGATCACAAGTGGGCAATAGAGTCGCGAGCAGCTCGCTTTTTAAGAGTACTCAAGCTGTTGTTTATAGAAAACAAATAATCATCTCCAAATTGCTAGGCCTACTCTGGGGAACATGTGTGAGACCAATTCCTTGAAGGTCACGATCGATTCCCGGTATCGACCCCAAGGCTGGCGTAAAAGAAGGATGCTTTAGTTCCAAATTCGATGACCGCTGTTATCGTCAAATTTGGAATTTGGAAAATGAAATTCCCTCGCAGCACGCTTGGAAAGAAAAAGTTTCGAACATAGCTATTTACTTTAGAGATGCGGAAAAGCTACGGCGCAGTTCAACAAGGGAACGCCAAAATGCTACGGGATGTTACAATTTATTTGCATGTTTCTTTATTTAGTAAGTGGAAATTTCAAACCCTGATTAGTTGTACCTCGCATTGACATGATTTTGATTCCACTTTTATGAACTATATATTTTTTCTAAGAAATACTCACCTTTCCAAAAGAATTAGTCTTGCTGTTGTACAATTGTCGATCGTGGAATGCTCTATGAGTCCATCGTAATATTAGCTGAATATTAGTTACAATAAGCTTCTGTTCTGGCAAAGAATTTGTAATTACATGTTGCTAGTTTAATTGGTATACTTGTAATGATACGTTTGTTGAGTCTTTCCCTAGGGACGATAAACTTAAATAAGACGTATCTTACGTCTTAGCATCTTAATAATTAATTTGCAGTATTTGTGTATCTTCCTAACTCAGCATGCGTGATATTCTTTTAAATGCCTATTCGGAGTTACAAGCCACCACTATGCGCCAAAACGAAGAAGCTGGTTTGCACCTGTAGTGTTCTTGAGTTGAAACTGAGTTCAAACAACATACACAACAAAGCCAAATTGTTCAAGTCAAAGAAAATAGAATTATACCTTAAAATAAACGGCTATCTAACGGTCAAATCAACTACTGTAATTATGACTGACATACATAAAACAATATCAAGGTAGCACTGAAATAGATGTCCTTAATATCACGAGCGCTAAAATGCGGTAGTACTGTCTATGCTTGCATACATGAAAACCCGATACCGAGATCCTCCCATAACCGGACTCGACCAGTTACGGTAGCAGAGGTGCTGCTGGCTTTGGCGTCACCACGAATATGGAGTTTTCTGGATAAGCAAACGCTAACTTGTGGCACCTACAAGAACGTATGGGTAGGAACCGCTTATTGTAATGTTTCCAGCTGCTTCCATTTATTTCGTCGTACGCACAATGCCCTTAGAGCCGCTTAAAAACAGACGGCTCTGTAAAAAGCCCACAAGCAGCTGATGCTTAAGTGGAAAATCCGGCGTTAGGCGAACATCCTTCGAAATTGCGTTTATCGTTGCACCCGCGAGCTCAAGCTTCACTGCGCAGGGTCGGGCTCTCACCTTTTGTTATTTGAATTACAACGTTTAAGCTTAAATAGCAATAAAAGGGCATGTAATTATAAATTGGCTAGAAACATAAACATAAAAATAAAACCATACGGGCAAGCAGTTAGATTCCCGTTACATGCTTTAGTTGTTATGAAATAGAAATTAGTTTTCAAGCCAAAAATGAGTAGTTTTATTTTATAAAATAAAAATGCTGCATATTTATTGTATGCAGTGCCGTCGCCCAAAGTTTTAGTACAAGTACACGCAAATACGTCGCGCTAAATATGTAATTGTAATTGTTTTGAATATATAATTAAATTAAATAATATGAAATTTTTTAGATAATTACTCTTATATTGGAAATTACCATTAAATAGTTATTTTCAACGTTTACTATTACCGCACATTTATTATACACTGAGGTTTTTATCTAGTTACAACACATATTACGTGCGTCATTTTTTCATAAGTGTTTAACATTTTGATAACATTTTAGCGATGCACGTAATATGTGTTTTAAGGAGATAAAAAAGAAGAAGAAGAAGAAGAAGAAGGTATCATCACCTCCACACATTGATCAGAGTACATGCAAAAACATTGCACTGTTTGCTATGTAGATGATTATGGTCATAATTCAACTTGTCTATTGACTTCCCAGCTTCCAGATGGCAAGGGAGGCAATACCTGGGGCACAAGTGACTCTCAGAGGTGTTCGTTGGGACGGCAGAAATGCGGGAAATTTGATCTGGAGACCTTTATGAGGCCGATAATATATTGCTGTGCGAAAAATCCGGCTACAGTAGTTGATTGGCGATCGGCGGAGGGCAACCCACGAGGGCAAGATCGATCAACGTATTTAAACCAGTCGAAGTTTATTGTCAGTCCAGTAAAACCGGGTGCTCACTTCATTGCAATCGCATCGCGGTTAATAAGCAAGCTGAAGTACTGCATTCGTGTGTCCAACTGTGTTATTGTTTACTGCTGCTCGCTAAACCGAATTAAAATAACTAGACCTTCCGGTCAAAACAAACACACTGAGCCCCGATTTGCACTAACGGTAAGAGTCGGGCGAACTGCCTTGCAGCCGGTCCCGTCTAGATTTTATTCGGGACTGAGGTGTGGAGGCGACGGTGTCTCTCATTAGCAAGTCGCGACGACAATCGGAACTAAAGTACCGTCACTTGCATCAATATTTAACTCTAACATTTAAAATATACTAATAGATGTTCGCACACTGACTTTAGCATTACCTCAAAGTAGCTACCAGAGATTTTGCTATCTTACGAGAAGTCTTGACAATTAAAATAAGATTAAAATGATAGAATCTTGTGATAATTTGGTCAAAGACAACCAACATTATTGTACTGATATGTGATAGATTCTTTTCCTTCTATTGTAACTGATATTACAAAAGGATGCATAGCGTGCATCTTAATCGCCATATTTTGATGCTTTAGTAGACAGGAAAACTATTATAGAAGAGTGTTCAATAGGTTAACATCTCGTAACTGTAGCATGCCTGTAACACACCTTAAATTTAAATTATTTTTAAAATTTAAGCAGAAGCATTAACTAGCATAAATTTTTACTAGATGTAGAAATACGTCAGGAAAGACTGGTGGATGTATAAATGTATGGGTTTTGATATTCTGAAAATATAGGTCAAAAATTCACTATAATACAAACACTAACATAGCTTGAAATATTTAAGAGTAATTTTTAATTCAAAACTTCAACTTCGGCTAATATTCTCGTTTTCTAAAGATTTCCTTTAAAGCTACAAATTTTATAAGTGACAATTTACCTTCTACTAGCATGTGTTCAAAAAGAAATGACATAAGGGTTGGCCATGGAAAATAAAACTAATGTCGACAGCAAGCTTTAGAGACAGCAATCTTTAGAATTTTCAATCACATTATCAGCGTATAACTTACACTAACAACAACAGTGATGACAGTTAATGAATTCTAAATAATTTCTTTTTGAACACACCCTATAATCTGAGACAAATAAACTGATAGAACACGCTGCGATATATGCATCAAAACCTTCTCGTTTACGATCATCTAACCAAATTCTCCTAAGCTGATGAACAACGCTTGAGAAAGCCTCCATGTTTTTCCAGTAATGAACATTAAAACGAAGGTGGGCAGCGATCGGATGGATTCAAATCCGCCCTTCGAAATTACCTGTTTAATCCTCGCTGTGTTGTTACAACTGCGGGCGATTAAAAGGATCGGCAGTCTTGAAAGCGACTAATTGTGACAGGTTATCATCGTTGCTTGGAAAACGAAAAATAATCGTCCCTTCAATTGCCGAGCGAGGACGTAAAGTTTTACAGGAACTGTAAAATTTCCGTCTCGTATTAGCTTGGGAAAACGGCGCGTTTTGGTTATTCCCAAGATGCAAACTGCGCCGTTGACTTTATTGAGCTTTGTTTTTCCTGGTAAAAGTACTTAATTGTTGGGGGAATGCAAAACCATAAGCACGTGTAGATTTTCAGATTGATACCGGGAGTAATGCAGCAAGGTTGAAAACGGTCGATTCTTTGTAGAGGTCCTTCATGCTATTGCAATTTTAACTTTTCTTTTTTGTTTCAGGTTATACTACTTGAGCTGTTGTTTGGGCTTAAAACTTCGTGGTAAGTTTTTAAATAGCCAGTCTCTGTATTCTATGCATACGAGGTATGATCAAATAATACGGTGAAATAGGCCAATTAATAGAGGTTTATTAATTAAATTACAAATGTTACTTCATCCCCTTCAAATTCTTCACTTTAGCTTGCCACACACTGTCAAACCATTTGCCTTTGATCATTTAAATTTTTGAACAAACCAGAAACGACAGGCTACCAAGCCAAGCAATGTGTGACAAGCTGTGACACGGGGCATTATCATGGTGCATAACACAAATCCATTCTCCCGTGCAAAACCTTTTCGAATTCGAGCAAACCACAGTCATGAGGGTCACTGCATCTTCTCTGTAATGTTCATACCTTGTTCGCGACGGAAAGAAAACAACAAGTTTGCAAAGATAACACAGTTACAACCAGAAGGATCAACAGATGAATTTGACAGAAGCTGGTCAGATTACGTAGGCTGAAGCAAATATAGTGGTCCTTCTATATACTTTGTGACTGTGACTTTATTTAGCATATTATCTGATCATACTTCGTAAATTGATTTCTAAGTATGAGTTATAAGTAATTGCACGATTACAGCATTCATTATATCTCTTTGTTTTTAGGTAGATTGTAATCATATATATTCTCAATTAGTCTGAATCATGTATCTTTACGATTTTCTGCTACTGTTACTTGCAATAGCCAAAATAGCCCATTTGCGATGTTGAGAACAGAACATTGCAGTATCAATACCTCACCTTATTATTAGCTGTTTTTCAAAAACATATACAGTGCCTTCATAAATGGTCGAACGTCTTTGAATGGTAATTATTTTGGCGCCATTTATTTATGTTGGGGGGACTGTAAGTCTATGTCAAATTCGAGGTTATCAGGTTAGGTTTTGAGTCAGTTTTACACAGACTGACGCAAAACCTAACCTGCTAACTTCGAATTTGACATATACTAGCAGTGCCACCAACTTAAATAAAAGGCGCCAAAATAATGACCATTCAAAATCGTTCGATTATGTATGAAAGCACTGTATTAAATTTTGGAAAATCTTGGCAACCTCTAAAATTTGACAACAAAGTTGTGACTGAAAATACAATTAAATTAAATCTTAACTATAATAGGGACAGATTGCTACATAGAAAACACTTATTATCGAGTTACATGCATCGTACGGACTTAACAAGACTTCATTTCAAAGACAAATGTTGGCTGATTATCGTGAGCTATTTTATAAATGGTAAAAAAATTCGCTTGAGTTGTAAAATTGTATTTAAAATATCGACGCCTTTGTAGCCATTTTTTATTTGTATTTCTGCCATTCAACAGTAAAATTTACTTGTGCAAAATAGAAAACACAAACTGTAAACCGGAAGAGAGAAAAATGCAATTTTTGATCTTTCATTTAAAACCGCACTGAGTTATTTCTGATATTTTGAGAATAAGTGTTTTCTAAAAAAATCCAAGCCGTTGTCATTTAGGATAAATATTACAATGGCAATTATTGGAGATATGTGCTGGTTTTGGAGACATCCGATACAATTTCTGCACATATAGTTCAGGCATTGTAACACAGATGTCAGATTGTGAATATGGCTAGTATAGCCCCTCTATTTACAAATAGTAGCGACAACCTTTGATGTTGCCGCTGGGGCAAAATCACGTTGGTATCCCTTAAGTCCCTAGCATATTTAAAAATTGCCAAGGAAGTTGTATAATTAATTAAAATGTGACATTGACATTTGTCGTGATTTTATTCATTTTTCTCTTCGGGGGCAAATTCTAAGTCGAGGACGTGGAAATGCCACGGTGTTGTGTCGATAAGTGTAAAAATAGTGGCAGAAAAGGATTTCAGGTACTCAGATCAGTTATTTTTTCACTGTTTACACTGAAATTTACCGTTTAGTAACTTTTTGTATTTTCATGTTTGCATCAGGTTTGCCCCAGGATGTCGCTACTATTTGTAAATAGAGGGGCTATACTTCTTCCGCTACTCCAGCGCCATCAAACGGTTAACATACACATTATAACCCGCGCAAATTTGAATTCTATGCCTACAAAGACAAGGATAATACTGCCAACTATAAAGGCTGCAAATACTACTCACAAATTAAAGCAAATCTGTTATATTCTCAAACACCCAATACACTGGTACATCATTCTCCACAGAATAGCAGCCAATCCCAAACATTATTCCACGTCAGATTCCAACCGCTAATCCTATTTCCTATGCTGCAAGAGCTCAATACTACAATCCTAACGTCAATAGAATAATAACCAATGATCCATTCCAATCAATAATCACATCAATCCTTCAGAAACTTATAGAAATCATCACTCCCCACCTTCCCAAAATTAAACAATTTATAATTTCGTTGGTACCTTCCCTACTTGGCCACCAATGGCAACTAATTATCGAGCTTTAAGCAGCTTAACACTCTGCAAACGGCCTTAAAAAACAATGCAATATGTTTATCTTCTTTTTTGAGCGACACGTCGTTGATGTAGCCTGTGTTAGTGAAACACACTTAACTAATATCAAAGCTTTTCATATACCAGGGCATAACATCTATAGACAAGACAGGGAATCTCCAATTGCGGCTGGATGGGTAGCCATTTTTGTCAAACGACAGCTATCTACTTCTGAAAAATACAGTCATTGCACGTTGCTTTTTTCACTATTGTTGGCGTGTCCTTGTCTTTATGTATCCAAACTCGACTTTCTTGACGAGTAGAAACATCAAAGGAAGGTATGTATGTTTCGTCACTTGTTGCAATTTTGGATATAATTCGATAGCCACCATTATTCAACAGTTCTAAGGTTTATTGACAAATTCTTACACGCACCGCTTTCTGAATATCCGTAAGCTGATTTGGTACAAATAGACTTACAACCTTTTTTAAGGTACTTAAGTGTTCGTGTAGTATAGTTCTCACTGATGCGGATCCAATGTTGACACGTGACTCTATCATTTCATTGAGGTAATTCCGTTGTCCTCATCGACCATTTTTTTAACAGCGGCAATATTTTCTTCTGGAACAGCTGTAATAGGAGCTCCTTTGCGGTGGGTAACAGGGTTACATCATTAAATCATTTACAAACTGAATACTATTAACCTGATTTCGACAAGGGCAATCATATTTAGCAGATCAACAAATACTCTATTTAGTAAATATTATTTTGTTACTCATGGCTACCTAGATTTTCCAATTCTAAATAATTGCAGCTTGGCGCTCTTATAATAGGTTGGGGTGGAGCAGTTGGATTTTATATTGAGGGAGTCTCAATTTTGCAAATATGCATTATAAGATTATTTTAGGTAAATCAATTTTATATTCCTAAAATGTAGCTATTGCTAATTCTAAGAAAACGAATCTGCAGCAAATTATTATAACTCTATATTATGATATACAGGGTGTCAACAAATTTATTAGACAAGTCATAACTTCTAGAGTATTAGGTATATCAAAATGAAATTCGGTATGGGTAAATGGCATAGGGAGGAGAGTTTTCGCATATTTTTCACTTTCCGGTCACTTCTGGTTTCACCGGAAATGGCTCCGGTTTCGAATTTTTAAATAGACCACCCTGTATATTTTTAGATTTTTGTATTTCTGTGACAATTCTAGATCAGAACGTGACATTTAAAAAAAAATTTAAGCATACTTGATTTTTTAGACCCACTTTGATGTCAGAAAATTACAATCGCAAAGTTTTAGTGATTAGTATGATAGATAAAAATAGGACAAGTTGGCAAAATCACATTTTCGTGTCTAACTATTTTTTTTCAAATGGCGACCGACCCTTTTTTGACAAGCACTTTCCGAAAAGGGGAGATGTTTCCTTTACTGTATTCCAAAAATTAACAACAAATTTCAAAAATATCTAATAGCACATAACTTAAATTTGCATAAAAACAACTGTGATAAGTTTAATTTCAGACCTGTTGATTCATTGATTAATTTATCTAAGTATTTATTAATTTCTTATCAGGTTCTAATTGCAGTACATAACTTTTTTGCTGCAATTCAACTGTTAATGTTCTATATAAAACTTTTGTATATGTAAACAAAGGCTTAATATCCTGAAACCGATAAATACCATTATATACCTATACTTGACTTTGTCTAGTGAGCTAAAGTTTTCTCTCTCATTCGTAAAATGTTTTTTTATTTACTTGTGCCATACATAACTATTAAAGAGCATTCAAAGGACTTGAACGTCTGCCTGTTTGAACTTCAGTAAAGTGTTCACACAGATTAGCAATAATAGCTCATTAGGCAACTGGTGAAATCTCTAAATTGCTTAATATAATAATATGTTGCTCTATACCTGTTTCTGAGTTGCATTCAATTGGCACAAAAACTAGAAATTATGATATGTATCAGTTACAATATTAGTGTATTTTTTTTAAACAAGGACTGTAGGTAGGGGAGATCCGGTCGTGATGGACTTCCGGCTATGATGGCAACTCTGCTACTTTGTATATTTCCTGAGTTGGTAACACTCATGTCTGATTGGTAACGAGTTTAATAACGCGAGCTGAAGTGACATTCGTAATTTTGTGTGTTTCTGAACATTTTTGGTAAATATACTTGGATTTGTCGAAAAAGGTACCCCTAAAACCTTTTATTTACTATATTTTAAATTTATTTCCTGATGACAATAAAACTAAGAACTCTATTGTTTATTTTCCAGGCTCTAGTACGAACCCAACCTAATTTACTGCCACATGTGTAACGGTTTATAAAAAGCTGTTTAGATTTTTTAGCGGAAAATTTTGAAATGGTTATTGTTCGGGTTTGATGGCACCCTGATATTCCGGTTATATTGGAACAGGGTGCCATCATACCCAAATGGTTACAAAACTGTTTTTAATTTTAAAAAAGTATCTCCCCTACCACAGCTTGAAATAAGATCGAACAGAAAACGAACAAAAAAAGGTAAATTGGGTATTTTGAATAATACTCCAGACATAAAACAACAAAAAATTAAAGCTAGGGAAAAAAGGAAAAAGAGAACGGATCTCAGCTAAAAAAGCAAAGAAAAATTTGAGGATTGAAAATGAAGAACAAGATATTGAAGAAGAACCTTTTGAAGAAGACGACAGTAGCAACGTGGTGTGCATTTTCTGCAACGAATTATATTCGAATTCCAGAAAAGGGGATATGTGGATTTGTTGTCAACAGTGCTCCAGCTGGTGCCATACAGAGTGTGCGGAAGTTGACAGAAGATCAAAGAAGTTCACTGGTGACTTATGCATTTATTTAGTTTAAAAATAATTTACCAATATTGTTAGTATTTGTTTAGTAACTCATACTTTTTTTCTACGGTAGTAGGTAATATTTTAATTTGGTGTTTATATATGTTTTTTTAATGTTTTTATATTTTATTTTTGTGGTTAACTGTTTTTATAGCTTCTAAGGCCTATGTATTACCACAAACGTATAACAACATCGTGTTTTTTTAAATTTTGTTTGGGTGCCAACATTGCCTGATATCAGAATGATGGCGCACTTGCTTGCATTGCCGATTATGATAAAGAAAATAAAAATAATGAATAATAGACTTGTGTTTAACTGTTTTTCTGTTAAGTAAAGATCTTTTCTAGGCGTATAAAACTTTAACAATAAAATTATTTATAATTTTTTATGAATAAATTACAAATTTCAAAAAGGGGTCCATCATGGCCGGATCTCTCCTATGCCTTGTTCGATTCTTGTTCAACGGTAAAATCATATTGAACTATTAATAAATAAGTGATAAATTTCAAAGATTGTTAGAGAAATTTTGATTGTTAATACCCATCGCATTACTTATGTAAGAAGCTTTAAAAATACAGTGTGGTCCATTAAGTGTAGGTACAACAAATGGGACATTTTTTTATTAGTTGTACAATCGAAATTTAAATACGGCCACAAGTTAATGCATGTTTGATAACCATATCAGATGCTCTTAGAATGGCTTCAAGTCAAACAATATACAGGGCAGGACAAAAATATGAAATTCGTTCAAGAATAAAGTTACCTTACTTCAAAAAATATTGCATAATTTTATTGAGAAAAGTTGTTTAGAATCAAAAGCTATGCTCAAATACAAAGTCACGGCCTCCTATTCGAATTTTTATTTTTTTTTGTAAAATTTTGTATTATCCCCGTATGATACATATTTTTATTATTCTGATTTTATTAAGAATTTTTCATATGTAAATTATTATTAGTAAATTATTTGCCTGGTTAAAAAGAATATTTGCGAAATTCTAAAGTTCTGTTAAATATCGTTGCAACAAACATGAAGTGGACGGTTACCTAAAAAAATATAAATCCAAGTAAATTTTACAAATACGCTTCAAGTTGCTAAAAGTTATTTAAAAGGGATGTGGTTGTGGCTACTTTAAATACATATAAAATCAGAATAATAAAAATAAGTATCATACGGGGGTAATACAAAATTTTCAAAAAAAAAATCAAAATTCGAATAGGAGGCCGTGACTTTGTATTTGAGCATAACTTTTGATTGTAAACAACTTTTTTCAATAAAATTTTGCTATATTTTTTGAAGTAAGGTTAATTTATTCTTGAACAAATTTTATATTTTTTGTCCTGCCCTGTATATTGTTTGACTTGAATCCATTCTAAGGGCATCTGATATGGTTATCAAACATGCACTAACTTTCGGCGGTATTTAAATTTCGATTAGTCGTGGTTTGGCTTTTGCAGCATAAAGTTGTGTTCTCCGTTATCCACGAGTGAGCCAGGCGGCCAGTGATAAAAGTTATTAAGCAGCCCCGTTGACCTCTCGCTACAACCACAACACAAATATATACGAAATAGATATGAAAATTTTAATTATACAGTTATTGAGCTGCTAAAATAAACATAAAAGGCGGCCATGCTTGGCGTGCCAAATTCCGGGTATCAGTACCCACCCACTACACCAATGGCGATTGATCCGCAACTAAACCCCAGCGAATATCAGCAAACCATATCAGAACAACAGCAGCAGCCGCAAACACAACAAATTTCCATTCATACACAGTCACAGCAATCTCTTAATATCTGCCCTCCATATCCAATACAACACTTAGACCAACAACCTATTTTAACTCAGCAAGTCACAAACTTAGAAGCACAGTGGCAAACGACAAACACACACAAATAACAGACAACTGGCTTAATGCCCCAAGCACATCCAGCCGTTATGAAGTCCTCAGTGATACTGAACCAGAAAAAGTAGTGGAGGAAATAAAACCTCCTCCCATATTCGTGTATAATGTAAATAACTTGAAACCTCTAACAGATATGCTCGAAGAAAATGCCAAAGATAACTATCTAGTCAAATTAATTAGTAACACACAAGTAAAACTACAACTAAACAAACCCGAAAACTACAGTACAATTATCAAAATACTGAAAGACAAACACACAGAATTTCATACCTTCCAACCAAAAAATAATAAGCGCTACAAAGTAGTGCTCCGAGATATGCATCCTACAAGTGATCTTAAAGAATTAACTACCGAAATAGCTAGCTATGGGCATAAGGTCTTAAACATTCACAACATTAAAAACAGAGTCACCAAAACCCCTCTCCCGCTATTCTTTGTGGAATTAGAACAATCTGACAATAATAAAGAAATCTTTAATATTGAGTTTCTAATGAAATCTAGAATAAGATTTGAAGCTCCGCATATTAAACGAACAATAATTCAATGTCAGCCCTGTCAGAGATACGGCCATTCAAAAAACTACTGTTACAGAACACCAAGGTGTGTTAAATGTGCAGGTGAGCATTCAACTAAAGACTGTCAAAGAAAAAGCAGAAGTCGGGATGTAAAATGCGCAAATTGTCAAGGAAATCACCCAGCGAATTATAGAGGCTGTCTGATATCCAAAGAAATACAAAGAAGAAAATACCCCCCTTTACGACCAAGGCAACCTGATTTCAACTCTCAACTTGTCCAGCCAGGAACATCATACGCCCAAAAAGCAGCCGAACGTAGTGCAGAACAGAATGCAGCAAACAGTCAACAACAAACGTCACAAAATGTACAGCAACATCAAGCAGACAGTAAACTAGAAGCATTAATGACAAAACTTATGGAGAGAATGGACACAATGCTCAACTTACTTACACACATGGTCAGCAAAATGAACCAAAATGCTTAATACACTAAAAATTGCACTCTGGAATGCCAATGGCCTGGCACAACACAGCCAGGAGATTAAAGTATTTTTATCTACACACGACATATTGGCGTATTGGCTAATAGGACGAAAGTCTCAGTTATCATTGAAAAACAAAGTGCTTCTCTATAAAGCCATCATAAAACCAATATGAACGTATGGAATACAGATCTGGGGATCTGCCAGTACATCCAACCTCAAAATACTACAACGATTCCAAAACAAAATAATTAGGTCCATAACAGACGCTCCTAGATATGTTTCCAACTGGCTTCTTCAGCAAGACATCCCGTTACCCACAATAAGGAAGAAATCGAACGTGCTAGTGTTGTGTATCAAGCAAAACTTAGTGCTCATACTAATAATCTAGCTGTGGCGCTACTAGACAGGCAGTATATTAAAAGACTTAAAAGATACGATCCCTTAGACCTAAGTAGCAGGTTTAACTAAGTTTAGTTATAGTTTTAGGTTAAGTCTAGTTTATCAAAGCATTTGTTCGTACCGACACAAAGAAACAATACTAAAGAGCATTATTTCCTCATGTTATAATCTGCATGTAATAAACAATTTACTGAATGTAATGGTAATATAACAGATTGTAAATAATTCTGAGAATTGAACGTGTAAAAAAAAATTTTGATTGTACAACTAATAAAAAAATGTCCCATTTGTTGCACAATATCCAAAATATACTAAGTGGAAAAAGCATGTTTGCCTTGTAATAAGAACTTTTAATGAATGTTGTATTATCCTGTATCTAATAGACTTGTCTGTCCGTCCGTCCGGGACTCTGTTTCAGCAGCCAAACCGTAAGAGATAGAGAAAAAAGTTATTAAAGTTATATGTTTGGAATGGTCATGTCAGGTCAGGAACCGAATTTCAGTCACGTGACACTAATTATTATCGCAATTATCCTAATCCGAACTTTTTAGGTTAGATTCTAGGCAAATTTTATCAAGGCGAATGCGACTGGTAGATTGCTACCAACAATGACGTCATAGATGTACGTGTGGTAAATACGCGTTCTATTTGCAAAACGGTCTTTTTTGTTTTATTAAATGAGACATTTGTCTCACTGGACTGCTAGTTCAATATAACTAGTTAATTGTACCTTGATACCTAATCACAACTCCTTGATTTTTACTGACATTCTCTGTCGAAACTGCTTTTTTTCTTATTTTTTCGGTAATCATATCTTTTGTTAACATTTAAAAAAAATTGCTTTAAACACAGAAAAGAAATCGTTTATGTATAGTTGAAAGAGTGCACAATTCATCATTCCATAGAATTTATTTTGCCATTTATTTAAATCATTTAAAACATTATCTCTGAAGGTAAAATTAAACCCAATCTAATTTGATGCTGCCCATAACTGCCAGTTTTCAACTTGTAGGTAGACTACTTCATCTACTGTCTTTGTACTGCATCTATATAGTTTATTTAATTCTTTTTAGTAATATCGCCTAATAGCCTTCTTTGGTGTGGTGACACAACATCTAGAATTTGTATTCTTCTACATAATTATATACTCTGTTCACATCTTTTTTGCATGAAGGTTTGCCATGGCCATTTCCACAATTTAGTTGTGTAAAATGACTTTGTTGTATTTAAATGAAGTCGATATTCTATTCTGTCAAATGAGAGTAACTTTGTTGGAGGTCATGCAAAAATGGTGTGAGCCTATCATACAAGCTTTTTCTGTGGTAAAACTACACACAAGATTCAGCAGAATTAGTGGAAAGATAAATGCAAAACAACTGACCAGTATTTTCAGGATCTTTATTATCTTATTTTCATATTCTCTGAGCGTATCCAATTCTTCCCTGCAAAAAAAGTGATGTTAAAATTGAGCTTTGCTTGCTTCTAATACACTTCACTTCAACACTACTACGCATCATAATCACTAAGCTATAGACGAATAGTATAAAATATGGTGCAGCAGCAAGATATTCACAAAATAATTTCATAATAGCCCAAGCATAATAAGTATTTAGGTATCTACATAAAAAATACTTTTGATTTTTGGCACTTATGTTCGTAGTTAAAAACATTTTTTGTTCAGGTAAAGAGCGCTTTCTGTTTTAAATACGGCAAAACATCATTAAGAAAAGTTGTTTAGAATGTAAAATTACGGCCCCAAGCCAAATTTCATAAATGTTGAATGCCTTTTATGAAACCATGTTTAGAAGGAATTACAAGTGCTTTAACCAATAAAGCATTTCTGTGGATCTGCAAAGGTATTCAGAGTGGGTCGCATAACATTTTTAACATGTTAGAGTACACAGAGTTAATAATACAATACAAATTTTCAGGGCGATGAGTTTGCCTTCATTGTGCCTACAAACACATCAGCAAATTTTGCAGCTGGAGAATAATCACTCCCATGAAAAAGAGTGTTAAGTATAAAATTAGTACCTACCTTGTTTAAAAGTTAAATAGTAAAGGTGTTAAGCAAAGTTAAAGAAAATGAAGATAATCAGTTATGTGCAAACATCTTATAAGCCATTTTAATGAAAAGCAACAGTAGTTACAATCTTCCAAATTACATCGTTTCTCTATCATCTATGAGCATATATATCTCTATACGCAAACTAAAAAAAGTCACCCTGCATATTGGACTTATGGGTCACAGTTCGAAGACAATTGGTTAAATTTGGGTTGTGTCTTGAAAAGAAACACATCTAATACACACGGTTTCATAACAGCAGGCCAATAGTTATGAAATTTTTCAGCGGTCTATATCATTACAGTCTGAATAACTTCTTTACTAACTTTTTTCCGCAATATGAACAGATAAGGTACTTTTGGGATTCAATTTTATAGTCACATATTTCCTGCAGGTGTACGAATAATGCACTGTTCTAATAATCTGTGCCGCAGAATCATATAGCTTAGTAACAGCTTTACTTACCTTTTCGTTCTATCCGTAATCATAGAGCGTAGGTCTTCTAGTTGTTGAAGTATCCCATAATCTCTGTGTTTTAAATCTTTCAGCACGGCGATAAATTTGTCCAGGTAAGGAACATACTGCTGAAGGTGGTCCATCATTTGGGTCCATTCCTCATCCTCCATCTTAACGGTTGTTAGGACTTTGTTTTCTATATGAAGTAAACAGGAACGTTTTAGTCACATAAATAGTAAATGGTAATACGCAAGTGCAAAATGGAAACCTCAGGAGTTCCAAAGTACAGACACAGAAATGACTGAGGCGCAACCGGAAACTGACTTCCACACACTTTTTGTCAGATAACTGAATGGGCCTTGCACGAAGCAAATAACCTCAACCAAACAAGTGATAAACAGATAAACAATTTACAATTTACCACCATCATTTGCAGTATATACTCGGTCAACCTATTACAACAAAAAATACTTATTTGATACAATAACACTACATATTAAGAAACAACAGATGCCACCACTTAAGTAGATCGCAAAGTAAACCCATAACGTCAAACCTGGCCAATGACGATAACTCAACTAAAACGCCTTCAGACTAGCTGGCTGTACATATTTAATTTTTCAATACAAACTTATTAAGTTTTCCCAAAACTATGGAGAGAATCTTTGAATGCACCTATATTTAAAACGAGTGATAAGAAGTCATAGAAAATTATATATTAATAGCAATATTGCCTGCTTCAGCAAAATTGTTTGAACGACTGATTTATACTAAATTTCATAGTTGTATCATGCCACAGCTATCTATGCATCAACACATCTAATCTGATAACTTTTACGAGTGATGTATTGAATGCATTTGAGTCTAAACTTCAAACTAATGCTATCCACACAGATTCGAAAAGCATTTGCTACTGTACATTATAAATATAACTACTGTTAAAAAAATTATTTATGTGTGGTTTATAACCAACATTGAGAAACCAAGTGGCGCAGTTAGAAAGCAAGTCATCCGTTTGAATTCAGTGGGAGCCGGAATTGTTCCACATCCTTGACGATTGGAATCGTGCCATTCACAGTTGGGCACCAAATTAACTTGCTCTACTCAGAACCACAAATTTAAGAGATAGAGTAACAAGGGCAACACGTCACCAAGACACACACCCCACACAATGGTTGCAGTGCAATCACAAAAGGCGCGCTCCAACTTTGTAACTCGCAACCCGAGGCATGTTGAGCATTGTACCGTCACATGCAAGCATATAAAGCACCAGCCTCTACACCGCAAGGTAAAATAAGGTTACCGACAATTTTTTGCATTTCATCTCCAGATCTGCAGGTGTGTGGTGTTATCGGGAGGAAATACCTCAGAAAAAAATTCAACAAACTCTGGCGTACTACAGGGTTCTAATTTAGGACCTTTGCCAGAAGTGCTGAGGAATTCAAAATGTTTGCTTTTTGCTGATGATTCAAAAATTTTAAAAATTATTAAAGATGGCAAAGCACTACAAAAAAACTGTGATGCTATAGGTATATGAATTGAGTATTCTAAACACATTACATTTACAGAGGTGTTTTCACTATTTTGACTATAAGTATTGATGGAGTTCTACTTAGCGGCACTGATACTGGGAAAAGTTTAGAAGCAACTTTAATTTATGATTACCCACTGAGTTACAATTAACATGAGATTTATTATAAGGCACATCAATTTAAAAATATTGCTACAATAACAAAATTATATGCAATACTGCGTCTGTTATTTGTAATCCATTTTTTATTTATCAGTTAAATAAAAGAAAAGAAGTCCACAAGAGACTTAATTGCTGAATTTAAAATTAGAAGTTTAGAAAGTCAACATAAGTTAAATTTGGCTATGTGTTGTTACAAGATTTGGAATAATTTGACTGACATCGATATACTATCACGTCTAAAGTTAAACATTTTTCCACATACAACTTGTCTGTCTTTCATCTAACGACTATTTTTGTGTTAAAATAAATAAAATTGTTTTCTGTTATGCATTTTATGGTTTTATAATAACTTGTAAATGCAAAAGTCAACTGCAATGACAAACAAATCTAAGTGCATTGGCTTGTTTCGATAAATCCATGGCATCACTAATACTTGTAAACATGCTAGTTTGATTTTTTGCATTCTTTTGGTTCCGAAAAATGGAAAATTGTTAGCTTAAGTATGAGTGGATGCAGTATTTTTTTCTTTACAAAAAATGTATTTACACTTTAACTCTAAAATAATTAGAGGAGCAAATAATTGAACATAAAGAATTTACTATACAAATTCTTGCGGTGTGTCGCACAAGTCAGCACCCAGTATATACAGGGTGCCCAACTTAAACGTACGCAGCTTTAAGCAGGAGAGTATGCAACATACATTGCATTTCAATGTAGTAACAGCCTAGATGTAATGTGTGTTGCATTTCACCTGGTTAAAGCTGCGTACGTTTAAGTTGGGCACCCTGTATATATACTTGAAATTCTTATATAATTTTAACAAACCAAACCAACAACAAAAAGTAAACGAAACTTAATTGCTTAAATAATGGATTTGCATTGTATATGTGGTAGATGTCAAAAGATCACTTGATCTTAATCCAGTGGATTACTGGCTGAAGAGTTATATAAAAAAAAAGATGTTTAAAACACGGCCAACAACGCTGCAAGAATTAAAAGACGAAGTTAGGGGGCAAAAGGGTGCAATTTAACCAGAAATGTTACATAATGATGTTAAATTTGGATGAAAGGTTAACAATCTTACAAAACAAAATGAAGGTCATATTTGTGGTAACCAGTTCTGGCCACACAAAATTCCATTATTTAAGCAATTAACTCTCGTTTACTTCTTGTTATTAGCTTACTTTGTTAAAATTATATAATAATTATTCTCTGAATGATGTCATTTTAGCAGTGGTCTATTATGATATGTTTTAAAGGACTTTTTCCACTGTCTTGAGTGTTTATCACACGACGTTTCGAGAGTTTTTGATCTACTCCCGTCTTCAGTGGAAAAAGTCCGATAAAACGTATCAATATATAATAAGTTGAAATACATCCCTTACTTTATGATAACCTTCTATATAAATTCAACGATTGCTATTTTTGAAATAAAAAACGATTATTTCTTAAACATTAACTAAATGAATTAATTTCTATTGAACATGTGTGCACAAGCAAACTCTGCCAACTGGATCCCATCTAAACTGTAATTGGAAAAAATCTGTTTTATACCAAGCAAGCCTAGACTGCAAAAGGTGAAAGTCGTACTAAATCTTTTTTGGCTCTTTACACCTATCGCAAGGTCAATCCGGAGTCACATTGTATATTCCAAGCGTGTACAATAATTTATCAATTTATTTTACTTTCTTGTGTTGTCTATATTAAGTTAGCAGCCTGTTCAGACAATAAATAAAATTATGACGATGAAAAATTACAGTAGGTATCGCATTTTTCAAAACACCGAGAATGTCAGTTTGTGCGTAATGCTTAGAAGCACACCAATCTCATTTACTGAGCTGATTAAGAAAAATTACCAACTACTAAAAGTAATTAGAATTCCAAATTAAGCAAAACTATAATCGCCTTTGCTCATAGTAGAATTAGAGAGTATCAAATAAAATAAAAAAATCTTTAACTTAGACAAATTATGCTACCGTACATTAACCACAAACGAGTGCCAGCTACAACCTTAGTGTGTGAAGTCCACTGGGTTGCATCAAACCTAAGTAGACAAACCTAACTGCATAAATTGAGGGGAAGACGGCACCACTAATTACAAGGGATGAATATGTTACATAAAAATTTAAAACAGTACAACTAAAAACCCTGTAGCTGGCAGAATGAAAATTGTCGGTGAGAAAAAAACCTTTTCAAAGTTAGACTTTTTACCACTTAAAAATAAAAACTTCTCATATAAGACAATCAAATGACACTCCTAACCTTAGAGATTCCTAAATCCAAGTCTCCAGAGCCAGCATTGTAGACATGCTGAAAGAACCCAATGCTATTTACATCCAACAATGGCAACTAAGCAACCTTTAATTAATACATTACCAGTGTATAACTACAGTGCAACCGACGTCAAAAGACAGAGATCCGTGTTTATTGAATTTTTGTTCAGCCTGTGAGTGTGACCTTAATAATAGAAACTGAAAAATTCTAAATTCCTTTATATAACATCTATCATGCTGATAGAGCTACCCCAACTGCTTCAGGAGGTGTCGCAATATTTGCAAAATGTAATCGACTACCTAGTCTATTCTATAATCTTCACAAATATGCAGTCTCTGAAAACGACTGCAGTTAAACTGAAATTAGCTAAAGATAACTTTCTAAACATAATTGCAAACTATAAGCAGCCAATAAGAAACTGGTGGATATTCAAGCACTATTAAAGAGTCAATATACCACATTCATAATTGGAGACTTTAATAGCAAACATGTAACATAGGGCTCTAGAAAACATAATTCAAGTGGAGAGAAACTAAATAATATCACATCTCACCTTGCTGCGCACGATTCTGTACTCGATGAACCCACTCACTACCCCAACAGACACTACCTTGATCTCGATGCGTTAGACTTAGTAATTGCTAAAAGCTTTAACTGGACTCGGATCATTCTCCAGTCATAATGTTTTTCTCCAACTTACCTATGATAGTCAGTGAACTACCAAGGTTTATGAAAGGTCTTGTGAATGGGGAACAATTTCAAAAACTTGTAGAACTCTTATCTGCTCTAGTTACTTAAACAATGACTAAATTGATAGAGCTATAAATAAATTGACTATAGTAATTAAAACTGCAATCAACCACTAAAGTCACCAATGTAAGTAGGTACCTCTTAAAATTGATTCGAGAAAAACTTTACATACAGATCCAATGGCAAACAACCAGAACACCAAAATGAAAACACCAGCTTAATCAGCTAACTCACTGGGTAGAATGGGAATTAGACAGTTACCGCTCAAATTCTTATCAGCACTTCATCGAGAAAATACAACGTAAGGATCCCACTATGTAGACATCAATTAAACTAGTACTGCGGCAATCTCAAACACCAACCAATACAGTCAATAATAAACATTACATCAACAATGAACAAAAAAGCAGCGCCTCTGCACACTACTCAGCCGAAATATTCACTACAAAAATGAAGAATATGAAAATAGCAACCACCGTTGAAGACAACATAGCACCATTAAAAGCGCACCAAATAAAAAATCAACCTAATCCCAAACGTTGTACTTAAAAAATTGCCAAAAAGCATTAGTACAAATACTAACAATAAGTTTATTGTGCACCTTGTTTAAGGAATTTGAAATTATATCAGAATGGGCTATTCAATGAAACCTACCAAAATGTTTAGCTAAAATATTTAGACGTTAAAGTAACTGAATAAGAAATAACAATAGTATAGCATGTAATTCAGCAGACTCATTAGTTAAATATCCAATCCAACTAGATAAGATTTGGAGATTGTGCGTTCTTAAAAAGGTGTATGAGACGCATGATAAACTAACATCGCTCCACCCATTGCTCATCCAAGGTAAGTCCAGAAATCTCATTACTTTAATACAAGTCAATTGTAAGATCTATATTCACTTATGCATCTCCACTCAAGGAAATACTTTATGAACCAACATAAATAAACTACAAAGACTATGCATCTCGAGTCATTAGAATTCGTCACTTACACGACGAACTCGATGTGCCTTAAGTCACAAACTGTATAAAGATGATAACTAAGCAATTCTTCTAAAATATTTCCAACTACCCTGCAGATGTCGACTACCCGATTCGGAGGAGAGCACTACATAGAAGACTGAAATGAAGATTACCACACATCTTAGCTACATCTTTAGATATCGAAAGTGAAAACAACTTGGTGACCATCAGTGACCTAAGGGACCTGTGGTTAGTGACCTCGAATAGGTGATATGTGTTCTGTGTCAGAAACAATTTATGAAACAAATCATATATGACACCTAGTGTCTTGATCCGATTGCATTTAATTTAAATATTTTTTTCTAGTCACTGTATAGAAAGTCGGCTTTTACGCCCTAGTTTTAGGAAACAAAACTGTCAATTTCCAACCAGCGGAAGCCAATTTTTATTAATTTCCGGCGGGAGTCAATATATTTTACCCATATATTTATACTACCTACCGCATTTGTGTTTATGTCACCACGGATACCACACCAAAGCTTTACAACGTTATGTTGATTTGGAAATTAGACAAAATGTCACTACAGAAATCTAGAGTCACTAAACCGATTTAATTAAGCAAATTAAGTTTATTTTCTCCCGCTTGTGAATTTAATGCCCGACGCGTTAGCAACCGTTTCATTGTTTTTTGCTTAAATTAACATTATAAACTACCATTTCAGCATTAGTTACTGTGGTATATGTACATACTTACATCTTACCGCTTGGGTCACAGAGCCCGAAGCGCGTGTAATAAAGTAAGTAATGCGAGTACAGGCAATATTTCCACAAAAAAATTCTTAATTTTTTTCTACACATTTCATACATTGGAAGTATGCATTTATCTTCAATAATAATTAAAATATCTCGATGCTGAAATGTATACCCCGCTTTTTCGGTACGCTTTGTTTAAACAATTGATGTATCATTTTCGAACAATAATTTTGAGATTCTTTGTCGGAATCTGAATTTAGAACGAATACTTAAGCTTCTTACTGGCGAAGAGAAAATAAGCTTGTAAATGCGATGTAAACGCTCCCGACTAGTATGAGCTATATTCAAAGCTGCATACTGCTGACGTATTCGCGCGCTGTTTTGCCATTGGTGCAGAGTTACGAGGCAACATACAATATGCAAGCCTTGCTGCTTACCCTGTAACTGAATCAAGATGGCGGCTCGAAAACGGAAACCTCTTAGTGACTTCCTTTGGCAACTAAAAATTTGCGTATCAACTCAATCGATTATCCGCGTAGCTCTAAAAACTAACGATACCAAAAGCCAAGTTCGTGCTTGAGAAGTTGCAGTAGGAAGTTCTGGCGCCAGAGAAAGGCGTTTCTTTAGGGAATGACCACCTAGCTGGAAACAAAATACTGTTAAAGAAATATAATGCGAGAAATTCCATCGTACCTTACAAACTTCGAAGCAATGCTGTATTTGCACTCTCAGTTTTACACCATCGGCAACACTTCTGCGGCATCTCAAATAAAACACGTTTACCTTATTGCTTGGAGGTGAACTTCAAAACGAATATTGAAATCGAAGCGAAGGAAGTCCTATGCAGATCACAGGGCTACCAATACAAAGAAACGATTGTACACACCTCGGATAACAAAATTCTTCAAAATTACGCGCGAAACTTTTTGCTGAGTAAAATATATGCAGTTTCTTTAATTTGACGTCTAGTTGATATCGATCTTTTAGATAACATCTATGTGTTGTGCCAATGTATTTTGTGGTAGTTATTCTAGCATGTTCTGCAATTTTAGATTGATAAATCTGAAATAAGATCAAGAAAGGTAAAACAGTAACACAACAGCTGCACTCGTTGCTTTGGAACAAAGGCATAACTAATAAAACTAAAAGACAAGTATTTATGACACTTGTGAGAAAAAAGTTCCACATATGGTTCGGACACATGGACGGTCACAAAAAGAATGGAGAAAAAAATCAATGCAATGGAAATGAACTACTGGCGGAGATGTTGTGGAAAAACATTATTCGATAGAGTCAGAAACGAAAAAATCCGACGCCGATATGAGGGTAAACTCAACACTATGCGAAAAAATAGAAGAACGAAAGCTAATGTGGTACGGGCATGAGGAGGATGCCAAATGACAGATTACCGATAAAGTGCTGGAAATGGAAACCAGACAGGAGAAAGAAACGCAGCCGACCAAGACTGAAATGGGACGACAGATTAAATTGGCAATGGAGAGACGAGATCTGGAAGAGAAAACAATATTTGATAAGAAGAAATGGTGAATGGATTGCGGAAAACGGCGAGAGGAAGCTGTAAAAAACCGTTTATATATACAGGGTGTCCCAAAAATAATGGGACACCGATTAGTCATAAATGTCTTACGTTATAATAAATCAATTAAACCCAATATACACCAGTACAACGCCCTTCAGTAAGTAGTTATAGGGCCTTGAAGTTAAGTTTTTTTTAACTTTCTTTGTTAATTTCCACAAATGTTGAGATATCGATTTGAATTTTGGTATACATACTTACTATTATGTACTGCAAACTTTAGACTTGGCTGTAAGGCGCACTTTACCTATCTTTCAAAACTTTTTTTATCTCTAATATCCTTATCTGTAACTTTTTTTGCAATTTTAGGTTATTATCTGAAAGAGAATTAAAGTACACAAAAATAATGTACTCTTAGTTCTTAAGCCTAAAAGCAACCGTTTACCTTAAAATGTCCATCAAAAGTTTTTGGTTGTCATTAAGACGTGCAATTATCAAGTAGTCGAGATCTCAAAAACAATGGTCATCTAGTAATAAACAATGATAAATCAATTAATGGCATTACTGACATAAGAATTTGTTCTTTTATGTTTAAGAAAATGCCGCTACATAACGAATTCTCCAATGCTGAAAAGTTCGTTAGGTCACAGATTTTCGTGAACACAAAAGACAAAAAACTGATGTCACCGACGTCATTAAAAGATTTCTTGTTGTTGTTTATTACTATCCATTCAGTAAACTCGTGAACTGTCAAATCGCTATGAAGTTGGTACCTTGTTTAAATTCTGTTTTGGAACTTCTGCTTGCTGATTTTGGCAGCAAAGAAATTTTTGAAATTTAAGAACTTAACTTGTACACTTTCTTGTAAAAAATAATCTCTAAATTTCTTGAATTTTTGTGCATACACTTCAATTGCAATGGAACAGAAACGAAAGAGGGTTTTATTATTGAAAAGGGAAAAACGGCTATAGTTAATTATTACAAGCAAAAACTTTTGACACATGTAACATAACCTAACTTTAATATTACTAGAAATCACTAGATCCAAAGTACATTCCCAAAAAAACTACAATTTTCAGGTACACTCAGCAAATATTTAAAAAATTTGACATTGACAGTTCACGAGTTTTGTGAATGTATAGTAGATTACAATTATTACCCATTGTTTTTGTGATCATGGCTACTTGATAATTGCACGACTTAATGACAACCATAAACCTTTGATGGGCATTTTAAGGTAAACGGTTTCTTTTAGGCTTAAGAACTAAGAGTACAGTGAAGTCCGGTTATAACGAACCTCAAGGGACTGTAGAAATTGGTTCGTTATAGCCAAAGTTCGTTACAAGAGTTACAACAACAAAAAATGTGCGAGTCATTATAAACTTACTTTAATAACCATAATCGGCCACATTTGTACAATAAGTATAGAAACATTTATGTAAGAACGATAAACACGTATTTAATAGAATTTATTTAAAAAAATCGGATATTTTTGTCTGCTTAGTATTACTAGCCGAATAAAGTTTGTCAATGTAAGCATCTACTTCGGCAAAACTAGTTAATATACTATCCGGAATATTACGCGATTGCAGAAAATAGCCGATATCATTTATTTTCTTAATTGCCTCATGTACTGTAGGAATGGCAAGATCCTTCCCCGAAACCGATCCGTCGTCATCTTCCCTGTTAATTTCTTCGACTTGCTTATTTTTGGTTTCTCGAATAATAGCTTCGTCGCTTAAAAATTCTGTAGTGGCAATATTTTCGTCGACAAGTATGTAAGCTTCAAGGTCACAATTCTGAAATCTGCCCCTATCAATCGTTGAAATAAAGACAGGCGAGTCATCACTTTCTTTGTTACATTGTTTATTCAACCACTCGGACAAGGGCAACACAATCTGCTTACCTAAACAATTCACTAGCCATAATAAATTTGGGACTTGACAGCAGTTCTTGCAAGCAGGTTCGCTATAAAAGGAAACTTTTCTTTTTCGCGTAAAAAATGGACCGTTATAAACAAAAGTTCGTTATATGCGGGTTCGGTTTAATAGAAATTTTTTAGCATTATTGTAATGGGAATTTTGGCGGGACTTTTAATTTAGTTCCGTATAACCGGTAGATCGTTAGAAGCGGGTTCGGTATAAGCGGTCTCTACTGTACATTACTTTTGTGTATTTTAATTCTCTTTCAGACAATAACCTAAAATTTCAAAAAAAGTTACAGATAAGGTTAAACCTGTTTCCAATTCGTTTAATTTACGCTAACCTAGAACGCATTTTCAAATAATCTTAAGGTGCATAAGTTCAATTTGGCTATGTGTTGTTACAAGATTTGAAATAATTTGACTGACAGCGATATACTATCATGTCTAAAGTTAAACATATTTCCACATATAACTTTTCTGTCATATATCTTATGTCTATTTTTGTGTTAAAATAAATAAAATTGTTTTATCTACTAGCAACATGATATTGTACATTTTCGCCATAGCAACAAAATATGAAAAGCTACTCATAACTCCCAAGGGACTTGTCAAATTATTTCTCCCTCAAACTCATGGTAACAATGCAACTACAATTAACGTCTTAGCAACCATACAATGGGGCAATCCTTGATGTTACTTACATATTTTAATTTTAAATGTCATTATGACATTTTGAAATTTCATACTATTTTTACGAATATTCTAGTAGATAAAATATTGTATGCACCACGGGAAATATGCATGTTCTTTATCTTCGGTTGACTTACAGACCTCGGGCCAGAGCTCTCGGTCTGTGATACATGTCAACCTCAGGGAAAAAACATATTCATATCTCCCTTAATGCATAAATATCTATTTCTACTATCGTGTCAAAATAACAACTTTTTGCCCAGTTTCTAGTGTCAAAAGCTACGTTTGTAGCACTCTTAAATATTACCGCCCAAATTACGTCTTTTTCGCATGTTGCCATTGTTGGCGTGTTTTAATGGATACTATATTAAAACACGCTTTGCCGTAAATTTGAATGTCAACATAACCTAGAATATCTAACACAGTGTGGTGGAAAAAGTCACCGAGCAATTTTTTTTATTTTTCTGTTGCGATCGTAGAAAAAATTGCGTAGGCTATGATACACGTGTACGTATAAGTGCCATTAAAACATTAGCGGCGTTAAAAGCACTCCGCTTTGTGTCGTGTCCTTAAACTCGTCGCACGTGCTTTAAAGACGTACTATCTACTTATACACTAGTATCATAATATACTATTTCTATTATGCGTTTTATGGTTTTATAATAATCTGAAAATGCGAAAGTCAACTGCAATGATTACAAATGTAAGTACATTGGCTTGTTTAGTGACATCAGCAATTTAAAAAAATGCTAGTTTGATATTTGCATTCTTTTGGTTCCGAAAAATGGAAAATTGTTAGCAAAAGTATGAGTGGATGCAGCATTTTTTTCTCTACAAAAATGAATGTACACTTTAGCTCTAAAATAATAGGAGAGCAAGTAATTGAACATATATAATTTACTATGAAAATTCTTATGGTGCGTCGCGCAAGTCAGCACCCGGTATATACAGAGTGTCACAATAAAATGGGACACCGATTAGTCATAGATTTCTTGTATCATAATAAATCGATTAAGCCTAATATACATTAGTACAAAGTCCCTTCAGTAAGAAGCTATAGGGCCTTGAAATTCTTTTTTTAAATTTGTTATTTGTTGTTAATTTCCACAAATGTAGAGATATCTATTTGAATTTTCGTATAGGTACCTACTTACTATTATGTCCTGCACTAATAGGAAAAATTTCATAAACTAGACTTGACTGTAAGGGGCACTTTACCTATTTTTCAAAACTGTGTTTAGCTCTAACTTCGTTATCTGTAACAATTTTTAAAACTTTAGGTTACTATCGGAAAGAGAATTAAAATACACAAAAATAATGTACTCTTAGTTTATAAGGGTAAGAGCAACCTTTCAGCATTGGAGAATTCGTTATGTAGCGACATTTTTTCAAACAGAAGAACAAATTCTTATGTCACTAATGTCATTAATTGATTTATCATTGTTTTTTACTAGATGACCATGGTTTTCGTGCTCATGGCTACTCTGTGTGTTTGTATTTTTGAATTCGTTGAATTCATTGCGTAGGTATGCAATTTGGTATTCTCTGGTTTCAAATTCAAGTGTAGCCAAAAATGTTGTTAAATATTTTCTCTATGCAAAAACTCTCATAAATAATTCTGTTGCAGTGTTTATCTTTGAAATAGTATTTACAATATTTATTTTAATTTTCTGTTGTTCGAGTTTAATAAACAAATTCATTAAACGGTGCGACAGTGTTTATTATTATTAAATAACGAGTATTACACAGTTACTTAACTCACTAAAAAGCGGTTGATACACAGGTTAAATTCTAACCACACAAACTCAGCGTCTACTACCAACTTAAGAAGTAAAAAAAAGTAACTTAAACACTAGATGTAAGCTTTGAATATTGTTGCATATTCTAATACCCCCACGTATTCATAGCTTACAATACACATAACAAAATTCAAAAACTCTTTCAACAAATTAAGCTGAGATCATTCCAAAGTTCAGCTCTAAATTTTTCAAACTTAACTCTAGGCAGAGCTTTAGTGAAAATATCAGGAAGTTGGTTATCTGTTGAAACATACTTAATGTCTCAACATCGTTGTTCATACTTTTCTCTAATGAAATTATATTTTATATCTATGTGCTTGGTACGCTTGTGAAAAACTGGTTTTTTGATTAATTTTATAGCGCTTTGATTGTCCACACACAAACACAAAGATTTAACTGCCTTTTCACTAATTTCACTAAGTACCATTTGTTTTAGCAACAATGCTTCCTTGGAGGATTCCGATGCAGCAACAAATTCGGCCTCAGTGGTCGAAATGGAAACACTTTGTTGCCGTTTACTGTTCCATGTTAACGCACCACCATTCATTTTAAATACATATCCTGTTGTAGAGCGTCTAGTATCAACATCATTTTCGAAATCAGAATCAGAATAACCAATCATTGGCTCATTATTAAAAGCATACATAATACCTAAGTTCTCAGTATTTTAAAGATATTTGATAATTCTTTTGACAGCATTCCAATGTGAACTTGAAGGATTATTCTGATGTCTGCTTACAATATTAACAGCATATGAAATATCAGGACTGGCTGTAATGGCAGCAAACATTAGTGAGCCAACAGCCTCACGATAGGGAACAGAATCTTTTATATTTGTATCATTATTATCAGCTGACAAGAGAATTGATTTGGATCAGCAGGTACATATGTTGGTTTTACATTACAGATATTAAAACGTTCTGTTAATTTTTTGATATAGTTAGCTATGTGTACAAATACAAAGTTTTCTTTCATCATGATTTCTAAACCTACAAAATAATTGGGTTCACTAGTAGTAATTGCAAATTCATTTTGTAATGCACTTACTATTTTGTTAAGAATGTATACATTTTTAGCAAGAATGAGTCCATCATCTACATAGTGAACTAGTATTACCTTTTCATTGTCAATTTTACCGATATAAACGCATTTGTCACTTTCACATTCTTTAAGAGCAAGAGCGTTTAAGAATTCACTTAATTTCTTGAACCAGCAGCGCGGGGCCTGTTTAAGTCCGTATAATGATTTAAGCAACTTACACTTTAAACCGGAGTCACTGATTTCCATTTCTTCAGGAGGTTCCATGTACAATTCCTCTTCTAAGTCTCCATGAAAAAAAGCCGTTTTTACATCAAACTGCACTACGTTGAGTTTTTCTTGAACTGCAAGTGCCAGAAGGATTCTAATTGTATCGTACCTTGTTGTTGGTGCGAACGTTTCAGTGTAGTCGATTCCATAAATTTGAGAGAAACCTTTTGCACATAACCTTGCTTTGAACCGAGTAACTTCTCCATCTGGTGATTTTTTGACTTTGAATACCCATTTTGACCCAATCGTTTTTCTGTCATTTGGCAATGGAGCAAGCTCCCACGTTTTGTTGACTTCTAAGGCTTCTAGCTCCACTTTTATTGCCCTTTTCCACTGATTAGAGTCTTCAGAGCTTAGTGCTTCCTCGAAAGTTTCAGGAGTACCTTCAACGAGGTTCATCTCAAAGCCTTGAAGATGTTTCGGTCTGTTTAGGCTGTGTCGAGGTCTGTAATTATATCTTTCATTACTTTCTTCTTGAATTTCCTCTTTGAATTCATTTGCTGCTCCTTTTTCTACTTTATCATTTTCCTCTTCTTCAAATGGAATTAGAATAGTATTAATTCTAGGTTCGACAACTTGATTTTGTTCATCAAAGGTTACATTTCTTGACACTTTTATTTTTTTCGTTGTAGTGTCAAATAATCTATAATTTGTAGACGCATTGTCATAACTAGACTTAGGATTTGTATGCATTTAAAAATGGTAAAATATGCATGTACATATGCTCTCTAAAATCACGGAAATATGCATTTAAATATGCTCTTAAAATGTTAGAGTATATGCAGCTATAGTTAATTTTAAGCAGAAATATGCATGACAATTTCAGATTAAACAATAAAATATACCAGTATTTTTTTTTATTAAGAATAAATACAAAGCACAAGTAAAACGGGATAATACACAAAATACATGCGTACTGAATACTTAATCTACTTAACTCCATATAAATAAATACAAAATCACACTTACGAACTACAATTAATGTTAAAAATTAAATACATTTCTAAATTTTCAAATATGAATTTGTGTCTTTTGTCGGTAAATATATTTTTATATTTAGAAAAGCTCCTTTCCACATTGCAGGACGTTACCGGGGCGTACTTAAAATTATTCATTTCTGTTAATGTGTAATGTTTTAATTCGTTACCAATTTTACCCTGCCCAAGTAACAAATTATTTATTTTTTTTATTAAGTGAAACCCCGTATTTTTTTTCTGCTTTTTGTGCATTTTCGATACATATGACGTCGTTTTTATCAAATTTATTGAGCGCAGTTTTTATAGTTTCGAAATTTTCGACAAAATATTCTGCTGCATGAATCAAAGTACCCCCAACGTGTTAGTATAGGCTCTGGAGGCTATGGTATTTGAGTTGTGTTCTTAAAGAACAGAATTTGCAGTCAGGTTTATTCAAAATTCTTCTTTAACGAGTATTTGAACATGTGCATGTATTAGAATTAATAAAAAAACAGGAATTATATGCAGTTCTGGCTTAAAACACTGAAAATATGCATGCATTTATAAAAAATACCAAAATATGCATTTATATGCACTTTCAAATTTACGTATGTGGTTCACGTGTAATTAAAACACTTAAAAATGTCACTTAGCATATGTTTGGTAAATGCAAGAAAAACATGCAAATGCATATAAATCCTAAGTCTAGTCATAACCAACTAGGATTAGCTTGATGCTTTTTGGTTCAAGTTTCTTTCGAAGATTGTCAGGTACATGCATGTAGGCTATGCTACCAAAAACTCTTACATGACTCAGTTCAGGTTTCTTTCTGGTCCAAAGTTCATATGGAGTGGTTTCTGGTTTCCTTGAATTTGAAGTACGATTTAAAATATACACAGCTGTATTCACAGCTTCTGCCCACAGGTAAATTGGCAAGTCTTTAGTGTATATCATTGAGCGTGCACTCTCTACTATTGTTCG
Source organism: Agriotes lineatus (assembly GCA_940337035.1). Classification (NCBI taxonomy): domain Eukaryota; kingdom Metazoa; phylum Arthropoda; class Insecta; order Coleoptera; family Elateridae; genus Agriotes; species Agriotes lineatus. Next base: position 120,609 of record CALNHX010001193.1, on the reverse strand, counting down.
GTGCTCACGTTCCGCTTTACCATTTTGTTCGTGGCAGTAAGGCGAACACGTTTCGAATTGAATTCCTTTTCCTTTCAGACAACTTTGAAACTTTTCATTTACAAATTCTGTGCCGTTATCGGCTCGAAGAGTTTTGACACTGTGTCCAAATTTATTCTTACACAATTGTACATACGTTTTGAAGCAGTCAAGTGTATCGGATTTGTGCTTAGTAGATAGGCAATGTCGGTACGGGACCAGGAAGTGACGTCATTTTGGCGGGAAATTCAAATTCGCCCGCAGATCGTCTGCGCATCGCGCAGCGCAGGTGCCTGCGCAGGTTTCTGCGCAGGTCTGCGCGCGCAGGTGGGGGAAGGGGGCGCCTGCGCCTGGGGCGGAGTCCTGGTTCGGGGCCCCCATGCTGCGCAGGAGTCGGTGTCGGGGGCTGAGGGCCCCCATGCTGCGCAGGTGTCGGTGTGCAGGTGTCTGTGTGCAGGGGGCGGGGGCCGGGGGCGAGGGCCGGGGGCGGGTGCCTGAAGCTGTTTTCAACCCTTTCAAAAACATATTATTATTACAGAAATGAGCACGAAGCGATAAGCTGATAAGAAACCGCAAGAGCTGATAAGGATGTAGCGAGCGCGAGTAACCGCAAGAACTGATAAGCCTCCGAACTGTACATGATGTGCCATCTAGCGGTTAAATAGTTAAAGTGTTTATAGTAATCTGTACGAGGCGACATCTACTAACTAAAATAATTTAAACAAAAAACGATTGCATGTATGTGAGATACGGGGACGCCAGATAACCGCAACGGATGTGTTAAATGATAAACCAAGCACGCTATCGGCTGCAACAGCAAATTTGTACCTCGATTTATAATACAATGTGATTTCAACTACTAAAAATGATCAATCATTCATATTTATTTAACACTCGAGCAAATCAATGCACAGTGATCGCCAACAGATCTCCTATTGAATTTATATTTGTAATTGTGCAAAATAAAGTTTTCACACGAGGTTTGTAACTGTATCCTAGACACCGCGACAACAAAAGATAAATTATGTTTCAACATAGTAGTAGCTACATATTAAGGCGGATGAACTGTCTTGATAACTAATTAAATAAATAAAAAGAATTTGAGCTATGAAAGTAATCTGATAGCTGTATAAATTATTAGTTTGAGTAGTTTAATAGCTGTTCATTAATTAATAAGCAGTTTTCGCCCACACATATAAAACCATCCAACACCAATTTTATTTATGAAAGTAATCTGATTGCTGTATTCACATAAATTATTAGTTTGATCTGTTCATTAATTAATATGCAGTTTTCACCCACACAAATCAAATCAAAAACACATATAACATAAATTTTATTTATATATACAACAAAAACCCCACACAACACAAGAAATAATACATAGAAAATAATGCAGTTTATTGTGACACCACTAGCGCGGGTCAAACAGAGATTAAAATATTACATTTATGAAAATAATCTGATAGCTGGATAAATTATTAGTTTGAGTTGTTTATTACCTGTTCATTAATTAATAAACAGTTTTCGCCCACACATATAAAACCATCCAACACAAATTCTATTTATGAAAGTAATCTGATGGCTGTATTCACATAAATTATTAGTTTGAGTGGTTTATTACCTGTTCATTAATTAATATGCAGCTTTAGCCCACACAAATCAAATCAAAAACACATATAACACAAATTTTATTTATATATATATAACAAAAACCCCGCACAACACAAAAAATGGTACATAGAAAATAATGCAGTTTATTGTGACACCACTAGCGCGGGTCAAACAGAGATTAAAATGTTACATTTATGAAAATAATCTGATGGCTGTATTCGCATAAATTATTAGTTTGAGTTGTTTATTACCTGTTCATTAATTAATATGCAGTTTTCACCCACACAAATCAAATCAAAACATATAACACAAAGTAATCTGATAACTGTATTCACATAAATTATTAAATCATTTTAGCCAAATCCCAGAAAATAATCCCCACAAGCAGTTGCGGCGGGTGTTATCACAACCAATTCAGAAATCCGAGGATGTACCTGTAAACAAGACAACAATAATATAAGATAAAATAACATACAAATATTTTAGGGTGTTGCAACAAGAAGAAGACTATGGGATACAAAGAGTATTGTTGAAAACATTGTATGAGAGCGAAAAGACATACAACACCAACAGCAATATTATTAGCACCCCTAAAGAGCAGCGAAAGGGGGCACACCCAATTTTGAAATATACGCAATATGATTAATTAGACGCAATATTAAGCATCCGCTGTTTTTAGTTGTTATCAGCAGCTAATCACACAGGAAGATGCACGCGCATGCAACATAAAACTATTTTTCGCCATTGCACCCAGGACAAATTGACCCATGCGAAAAATAATAACTGTGTTTTTTACAATATAACATATGTTCTGTGAGAAGATCGGTGGGAACAGGCATGTTTTTGCAGTAGTAATACACATTAGTATAAAATATAACCTACGGTTTGAATGCACCAGCAAACAAATTTCAAATAATATGTTATCAACAAAAACCGCGAACCTAATTTGTGGTTTTTAGCAAAGCGCATATTTCGTTTAGTTATCAAAATGCAACAGCCCATTCCGGACGAAAGTAAGAAAACATATTTATTCGCAATTTTTGTATTATTATATTATAATTTTAGTGTGTGACCGGGTGTATGTCCATGTGCGGGGGCGGTACCCCCGACTGTTCGAAAACGTAAGTAAATGAGAAAATTATAAACAATTTTTCTAACAATTTATCTGTATAGCGTTGGGTTGCCGTAATATGTATCCCCACACATGTTGAGATGTCAACCCCAGGTCCAGGTATTGTACCAATCAACCTATCCGCACCCTCGGGGGGTCAACCGTGGCCGCCCGATTTGAGGGTGTGGATGAATATCAATGAAGGAATAATTTATATACAAAGAGGTAAGCAATTTTTAAAAATACATATTCGCTATATTAAGTGCTGTTTTTATTGTTTTAGGATGAACCTCACACTCGCAAAAATTATGTATATAAGCAAATAAATAAATATTGAACCAAGGCTATTGTGTTTTATTACTTACATTAAGCAGAGGGGTTTACCCTTCAGGAACTTAACCAAGTTAGAAAATCAGAATGTGCCTAGGCGGTAGTGGTAGTAGAAATAGTTTGCATATTATTTACAAAGGTGTTTACTGTATAATTCCATGTTATTGTGTTTTATTACCTAGCAGAGAGAGAGAGAAAGAGAGAGAGAGAGAGAGATTCACTCCTCGGGGTCTGTAATAAGAACAATAGTTAACCAATTTAGAGAATAAAATAAAAAATATTTACCCAGGTTTGATATAAAATATCCATCTTCAAGATTTACGTCATAAATAATTGTGCCAAATGTACCTCTTGCAAACAACCCAAATGCATTTTCATGATACAAAAAGCTTTCGAAAACGTACTCATATAAAAAATAGTTGATATAGCCAATACAATTTTGATTTTTATAAATAGATATCTGCAGAACATCCCCAGATTCGGCGAAATGTGGTATGTTAATTTGAAGGAAAAAAATGTAATTATCAACCGTAAATTGCAGGAAAACCTGGTCGCCATATTGAATTATGGGGTGCTCGGGAAACGAACATTCTTGGCCATCGTTTATATTGATGCGAAACATAATTTCACACTCCATGATGGCAAACACACAACTAACGAACGTATTTTGTATCAACAAGCGATAAAACCACATCCTTCTATTGTAGCATGTACGACATAAAATTTAATAATATACTGGGTGTTTTATTTAAAATAGTAAAAGAAAAATGGGGAAAAACAAAGTAAACCCATTTTAGAGGTATTCAACTGGAAAATCACCTATCTCGCATCAATACAGAAACGTGAATGTGTTAAGAAAATCGCATATGATTTATGATGATGTATATTCGGCCAGCAGCAGCAGTTTAGAACAGTTTAACTAGTTGAGTTAAGAAATTTAAAAAAGTTGTTGTGCTGGCCCACAACGGACAGGTGTATGGCCACCAATCTTCTAATTCTAAAAACCTAAACTCATTATGCGCGGTACGAAAATCATACTCAGTCAATTAGATAATATAAAATGGCACAATGAACACAAAAACAACACATTCGATATGCAAAAAGAACTAGCTAAATAATGTATTTCAGATGTGAAAATTCTGAAAACAGGTTGTTTAAAATTTAAACAAATGTTTCTCGATCGACGTAATGTAGAGACCCTCCTGGAAGCTACAACAATTACCTCGACATGTAATTTAGTATATCATCGCAATTTTCTTAAACCAAATACGATATGAATCATACCGCGCAGGGATTACAGATTAAGTGATAACCAGTCTAAAATTGCCCTACAATGATTGATTCACAAAGAAAAACAACGCTAAATAATTATACAAAACGCGACTTGTGGTAGAGAGACCTGTGTGGGCGGGGTCAAAGTTGACGGGTATTGTAAACAAGCCCAACAAATATTTGAGTTTCATGGCTGTTTCTATCACGAATGTCCAGTTTGCATGACGGCTAATCGAAACAAAACTAAAAAGTTAAAGACGCTGGGATATGAGGTCATTGAAATGTGTGAGTATCAGTTCAGATATCACACAGAATTAGAGGATAGTCCCCTCCTTACATCGCTAACATTGAGTTCGCGAGAGACATTTTTTGGGGGCAGAACAGAAGCAATAAAACTAACACAAGCTAAAAGATGGAGAAAAAATTCACTACAAAGATTTCTGCAGAATTATATCCATGGGTGTGTAAATACGGCAAGTTTCCAGTTGACCACCCTGATGTCATGAAAATTGCACGATACAACTCGAAAAGGGAGCAAAGGGTTTAATTAAATGTATTATATTGGCACCTCAAGATTTATATCAAAAACTGGGGATATGTATTCACATCGAAAATGAGAGAGCGCTAATTGGTACAGAGGTCATATGTGTGGTTAGGGCGGCTCTTAGCAGAGGGCATCGGTACGAACGGGTCTGTTTACACATTTCTGAAAATTAAACAAGAGGCATCAGGATGACCTCCGGGCTGTTCAACTAAGAAACAGAAACAACAATATATAGACGATTATTATCCAATCAAGGGTATACGATTGGATCCGAATAGAAAAAACCCTGGTTTACGCCTAATCATATGAAAAAAACCTAATATAACCTATAGCTACAGCCATATGGCGCAGCCAGCTGTCATATACAGATATAATCAACTGGTCTGGACTGGTTTTAAACTGATCTGAACTGGTAATGAACTGGTCCAGCTGTTTTCGGTAAAACCATGGAGAATATTCGTAAGCACAAAATAGTTATATAGTAACGTGATGATATGAAATTGAAAACCATAAACGGAAATCTAAACCGAACATCCTGTCGATATAATTGCAAAGTAAAACCTAGATAGTACTAATTAACCGAGCATCCTGTTGAAAATATCTCGCAGGAAAACCATAATCTTGTGACTAAACCGAGCATCCTGTTGCACGCTATCAAAGAATTTATAATTAATTTTTGTGGTGGGGAAGTTGCTGATATAGCTTTTAATATAAAAGACTCTAATAAATTCGGCATTGTATTCGAATACTTCGGAAGGGTTTCACCTCTGGCGTGGTTTACACGTTGAGTTACTGTACCCCTTTGAAGTGTTTTGAAAAGTTTATAACACTGTGTCGTGTAGTAAGAGTATTTTTGTGTGCTTCGAGTGTTTGTAAAATCCAAGATGAATATAGAAAAAGGTAATGCCGCCGGCTTGATGGAGCAAAAACCAACGCTCAACACTGTTGATATGGTGGTAAAACAAAAATATATTGTTATACATATGAAGCCAGTAAAAACCCGCTTTGGCCGATCAATTGTGTGTGAGACCGCCCAACACTCAATTTTTCTACCCAAACGAATGGCTGATGTAATTTCCGATGCAGACATTGAAGACGCCAATGAAAACAAGAAATTAGCCCTGGTGTTGGAGGGTTTTATGGGTGAGGGTGAGAACAGAATTCCTCAAATTAAATTCATGGAGCTCGCCTAAATAACATGGAGCAACAACAACAACAACTAATACATTTTATATTGATAAATCTCTTACTTTAAAATATTTTTAAAAAGTTGATTGATATTGTTCTGCAGGAGATGTTTAATGTTAGACTTAGGCTTACAATTGCATGTATACAACTGGGTGAACTGATCGAGTAAAATTAAACATAAAGTATTTGTATTGCTTTATTAAAATTTATCAAGTAATAATTTTCAACATGTAAGCCTTCTGAATATGTATATGTATATGTATATGTTTCACAGCAATGTAATATACAAAGTCTATTGATTAATTAAAAATTGTAATAAATGTATGAAAAATATATGGTTGTTTAAGAAAAGTTGTTTTATTTCCGGTAAGCACATTTACACTACTTTATATGTGTACCTATGGTTACCTATGCGAAGAAAGTATATAATTGAACTAATTTGTTAATGCAATGACACAGCATGTCAGTAGAAGATAAAACAAGTGTCAGATGTGGGATTCGAACCCACGCTCCTTTACAGGAACCAGAGCTTAAATCCAGCGCCTTAGACCGCTCGGTCAATCTGACAACAAACGACGTACGGGTAAAGTAAGTAGAGACTCAGCTAGCCTAATTGAGAAAAAAAAATAGAAAGAGAGGAACAGGTGAAAGAAGAGTGGGAAGACAGTATCTAATGTTGATATCATTAAGCAAATACATTAGTAATACATTGTAAACGAAACAGCTACAAACATAAAATGTGTCAAATGTTTGTTTTATTGTTAGTAATAGGGTGCGCAGTTTGCAACAAAACAGCAACGAAACTACAAAGTTTGGGGTTTTTGAAATCGAACGAAAGTGAATATGGTTTAACGTCAATAGATTTAGTTGTAAATTCTATTGATTTTATATTTGTTTTAAACAGATTTCAAACATGATTTACCAACACCGAATACTATTTATTTTGAATTTAATTAAGGGGTCTAGATGTTCTGTCGACAATGTAATAGGGTTATTTCAAACTCATAATTCAACGTGGCGCACCAATGTTATAACATGGAATATTCAATCGACTACAGTCAAACTTCAAAGCTTCAAAAACCAGTTGAAGTGCACATTAATATACAGATTAATTGGCATACTGGAGTGAATGATGTGTTACATGAAGGAAAAACAAGTCTTCTATTAATCTTAACACATAAAATAGGACATGCTTTAGGCATTCGACTGTAAAAATCTATCATGTATTCATATTATTGGACCCCAAGCAACTTGTCAAACTTTAACCTCTCTGAAGACGACATATACCAAATCGGTATTACTACAGTTGTGTAAATTTACCGAAGGAATTTTGTACTAAGGTATATTAGGTTTAATCGTTTTCCTAATAAATCTTCTGCAATGGATATGTTTCAGCAACCATCGACAAATATATGACACTGCCATGACACCGCTATGGCACTGATATGGACTGCTTTGAACCGCTTTTTGGACTGCAATGGCACTGCTATGGCACTGATATGGACTGCTTTGAACTGCTTTTGGACTGCTATGGCACTGCTGTGGCACTGCTATGGCACTGATATGGACTGCCTTGAACCGCTTTTTGGACTGCTATGGCACTGCTATGGCACTGCTATGGCACTGCTATGGCACTGCTATGGCACTGCTATGGTACTGCTATGGTACTGCTATGGCACTGCTATGGCACTGCTATGGCACTGCTATGGTACCAATCTGACATATATTAGGTTGATACTATATCTGGCAGAAATATGGACATAAGGTTTAATCGTTTTCCTAATAAATCTTCTGCAATGGAGATGTTCCAGCAACCATTGACAGATATATGGCACTGCAATGGTGCAGTTTATGGCACTGCTATGACACTGCTATGGCGCTGCTATGGTACCAATCTGACATATATATTAGGTTGATACTATATCTGTATCAGTCTTTGTTGTATCTGTCAGAAATATGGACATAAGGTTTAATCGTTTTCCTAATAAATCTTCTGCAATGGGGATATTCCAGCAGTCATCGACACCCCCAATGTCGCTAGAAGAAAAAGAAGAGGCAATCCCATATGTTCATGGTGAATGCGTCTTGAAAAGAACAGAAAATCGCTATCGTTGCGTTGAATGTTACAAATCCTGTTCTGCAAAGTATGGCAATAAACGAGCTTCAAACATAACACCGAGAACCTATTATAAATGCTTTGGATGTAATAAATATTTGTGTAAAGATTGTTTTGAAAACACACACGAATAGTTTACCTGACCTGACACCGCATCTCAGGAGATCTAAGTTTGAAATCCCGTCGAGTAAACTTTTTTAGATGATCATGTTTGAAATGTATTGATAGTTAAATAAAATAAAAAACTGTGAAAATATGTGTGTGTTTTCTTACCTAGCATCTCAGCTCATCTAAGCATTCATGTAAACCTAAGTAAATAAAACACAGGTGTGCATTTAATACATTTATTGCAGGCAAAGCGTACATTTTACATAAACCTACGTTTTTATTTTCACAAATGTGTCTCTTATCATCTGCGCTAGTAAGAGCCACTTTAGTTTGACTTACACTATGTACCATGTGACTATTGACTCTAATTAAATTTTGATTTCTAACAGCATCCTTGCTATCAAACAAACATGCTACATAGTCGTCGAAACAAATTTTGTTCTTAACTACATTTTCCAAGACACCTTTGGCATTTTTAACAGCATCTTTATCTTCATCTCTCACACTGTACATTTTCGATCTCAAACCGATAAATTCTGTGATTATTTTACCGTTGCACTCGTCTTTCATTAGACCAATGGGATATTGTAGATATTGTCTTTGGGGTATGTGAATATAAAGTACGCATGTCTCTGCAACACTCATTATTTGAATACCATCATGCAGAAAAACCTTTAACAATCATCCTGAAATTCAATGGATCAGGCTAGCCACCTGTCCAGACTGCGGTCGAAGAAGGCTTCACAGCTGGAGGGGTTCATACAATTGTATATGCTTTTACTACTTACTGCAGATAAACAATTTTTTATTTTCCTTGCATCTCATAATGTATAAGTAATATGTAAACAGTATAAGATATCTCAGTCTGCACAATGTTGTTGCCACAGCAAAATTCAAATATACAGCGGTTGAACAAAGATCTGTATGTTAAAAATAAAGAAACCTATAATTATCATTTACGTAATGCTATAGGGCGTAACGACTTGCAAGCTTTGAAGTATATATTACAAAAAGTTGGTATTGCTATACCTAGTAAAACTCTTATTTGGGCTACGCACTTTAAAACTGTTGAAACTGATGTCGTAAGTGAAATTTTAAGAACTATGTTAGATGCTTTCGATGTTATTAGAAAAATTATTAACGAAGTAAGAGGGAGAAAGTTGAAAATTAATAGTGAGACAGATCTTAACTTGGTGCTATCAAAATTATCTCTACAGCACACTAGTTCCTACGAGCAGCATTTTCTTATTGAAATATTATTATCATCTGACTCTCGAATTGAATTTGTGGCGGGTGAGCAGCAGCAAAAATATCCATATTTTCTTCACGAAGCGATCTTCGAGGCAGCCTATTATGCTCGCATCAAGTTTATAGAAGACGTGTTCCAGTATTTGAATACACACCACATAGCTTATATATTTCAACCCAGCGCTGTACATCAGCACAAACATATTTTTAAATGGCTTGAGGAAAATATCGGAAAAGCTCAAAATGGCGAAGCTGTCGGTTGGAGAACTGGTCCTTGTTCCGGTCCTTGGCCCTCGACAACACCTCAAGACTATATTGATACTTACTCTTTGTTAAGTTCTGTTTCACTCATGAATAAATAAGATATTTAATTTAATGTTAAGTTCTGTTTCACTCATGAATAAATAAGATATTTAATTTAATGTTAAGTTCTGTTTCACCCATAAATAAATAAGATATTAAATAAAAAACATGTATGAAAATAAAACGTCTTTTATTCAGTATTGATAATATATATAAAACTACTACTACCTAATTTTACAGTAATTTTTATGGGAGCAATGTGCAGCGGCATGGTCGGTGCAGGTAAGCTGAATTCATACTCAGCCTGATATTGTTGGTATGGTTCAGGAAAATATGATGGCGGTTGCTGCTGTGGGGGCTGTGATTGCGATAGCTCTGCTGATGGCGGTTGCTGGGGACATGATGATGAAGATTCCAACAACCCCCGACAATATTCGCATCCACAACATGAATAATCATCATCATCGACTACCAGGACTTCATCTTCATCGTCTTGTGCCGAATATGATGGCGGTTGCTGCTGCGATGGTGGTTGCTGGAGCTGTGATGATGATGACGATTCCGGTAACCCCAGACAATATTCACACCCGCACTCGTCGGTGTCAATGGTCGGAGGATCGTCGACATCCTCCATGCTCGACCAAACATGAGGGTCGTCTTGGGGCTGGTGCCACGTCCACGATCCCCCATCGCTGTAGGTGGACGTTGTTGACGAAATAGCTGGCAATTGCTGACACAGGGGACTCATCTTGATGAATTAATATTCCTGTATCAGAACAGTTATTCTTATATACAAATGTATTCCTACCGCTTACCGCTTATCAGTTCTTGTGGTTACGAGAGATCGCTTCGTGCTCATTTCTGTAATAATATATTTTCTAGGTTCTGGTTTTCCTGCGAGATATTTTCAACAGGATACTCGGTTTAGTCACAAGATTATGGTTTTCCTGCGAGATATTTTCAACAGGATACTCGGCCTAGTAGTAAGATTATGGTTTTCCTGCGAGATATTTTCAACAGGATGCTCGGTTAATTAGTATTATCTAGGTTTTACTTTGCAATTATATCGACAGGATGTTCGGTTTAGATTTCCGTTTATGGTTTTCAATTTCATATCATCACGTTACTATATAACTATTTTGTGCTTACGAACATTCTCCATGGTTTTACCGAAAACAGCTGGACCAGTTCATTACCAGTTCAGATCAGTTTAAAACCAGTCCAGACCAGTTGATTATATCTGTATATGACAGCTGGCTGCGCCATATGGCTGTAGCTATAGGTTATATTAGGTTTTTTTCATATGAGAAGGCGTAAATCAGGGTTTTTTCTATTCGGATCCAATCGTATACCCTTGATTGGAAAATAATCGTCTATATATTGTTGTTTCTGTTTCTCAGTTGAACAGCCCGGAGGTCATCCTGATGCCTCTTGTTTAATTTTCAGAAATGTGTAAACAGACCCGTTCGTACCGATGCCCTCTGCTAAGAGCCGCCCTAACCACACATATGACCTCTGTACCAATTAGCGCTCTCTCATTTTCGATGTGAATACATATCCCCAGTTTTTGATATAAATCTTGAGGTGCCAATATAATACATTTAATTAAACCCTCTGCTCCCTTTTCGAGTTGTATCGTGCAATTTTCATGACATCAGGGTGGTCAACTAGAAACTTGCCGTATTTACACACCCATGGATATAATTCTGCAGAAATCTTTGTAGTGAATTTTTTCTCCATCTTTTAGCTTGTGTTAGTTTTATTGCTTCTGTTCTGCCCCCAAAAAATGTCTCTCGCGAACTCAATGTTAGCGATGTAAGGAGGGGACTATCCTCTAATTCTGTGTGATATCTGAACTGATACTCACACATTTCAATGACCTCATATCCCAGCGTCTTTAACTTTTTAGTTTTGTTTCGATTAGCCGTCATGCAAACTGGACATTCGTGATAGAAACAGCCATGAAACTCAAATATTTGTTGGGCTTGTTTACAATACCCGTCAACTTTGACCCCGCCCACACAGGTCTCTCTACCACAAGTCGCGTTTTGTATAATTATTTAGCGTTGTTTTTCTTTGTGAATCAATCATTGTAGGGCAATTTTAGACTGGTTATCACTTAATCTGTAATCCCTGCGCGGTATGATTCATATCGTATTTGGTTTAAGAAAATTGCGATGATATACTAAATTACATGTCGAGGTAATTGTTGTAGCTTCCAGGAGGGTCTCTACATTACGTCGATCGAGAAACATTTGTTTAAATTTTAAACAACCTGTTTTCAGAATTTTCACATCTGAAATACATTATTTAGCTAGTTCTTTTTGCATATCGAATGTGTTGTTTTTGTGTTCATTGTGCCATTTTATATTATCTAATTGACTGAGTATGATTTTCGTACCGCGCATAATGAGTTTAGGTTTTTAGAATTAGAAGATTGGTGGCCATACACCTGTCCGTTGTGGGCCAGCACAACAACTTTTTTAAATTTCTTAACTCAACTAGTTAAACTGTTCTAAACTGCTGCTGCTGGCCGAATATACATCATCATAAATCATATGCGATTTTCTTAACACATTCACGTTTCTGTATTGATGCGAGATAGGTGATTTTCCAGTTGAATACCTCTAAAATGGGTTTACTTTGTTTTTCCCCATTTTTCTTTTACTATTTTAAATAAAACACCCAGTATATTATTAAATTTTATGTCGTACATGCTACAATAGAAGGATGTGGTTTTATCGCTTGTTGATACAAAATACGTTCGTTAGTTGTGTGTTTGCCATCATGGAGTGTGAAATTATGTTTCGCATCAATATAAACGATGGCCAAGAATGTTCGTTTCCCGAGCACCCCATAATTCAATATGGCGACCAGGTTTTCCTGCAATTTACGGTTGATAATTACATTTTTTCCCTTCAAATTAACATACCTCATTTCGCCGAATCTGGGGATGTTCTGCAGATATCTATTTATAAAAATCAAAATTGTATTGGCTATATCAACTATTTTTTATATGAGTACGTTTTCGAAAGCTTTTTGTATCATGAAAATGCATTTGGGTTGTTTGCAAGAGGTACATTTGGCACAATTATTTATGACGTAAATCTTGAAGATGGATATTTTATATCAAACCTGGGTAAATATTTTTTATTTTATTCTCTAAATTGGTTAACTATTGTTCTTATTACAGACCCCGAGGAGTGAATCTCTCTCTCTCTCTCTCTCTCTCTCTCTCTCTCTCTCTCTCTCTCTCTCTCTCTCTCTCTCTTTCTCTCTCTCTCTGCTAGGTAATAAAACACAATAACATGGAATTATACAGTAAACACCTTTGTAAATAATATGCAAACTATTTCTACTACCACTACCGCCTAGGCACATTCTGATTTTCTAACTTGGTTAAGTTCCTGAAGGGTAAACCCCTCTGCTTAATGTAAGTAATAAAACACAATAGCCTTGGTTCAATATATATTTATTTGCTTATATACATAATTTTTGCGAGTGTGAGGTTCATCCTAAAACAATAAAAACAGCATTTAATATAGCGAATATGTATTTTTAAAAATTGCTTACCTCTTTGTATATAAATTATTCCTTCATTGATATTCATCCACACCCTCAAATCGGGCGGCCACGGTTGACCCCCCGAGGGTGCGGATAGGTTGATTGGTACAATACCTGGACCTGGGGTTGACATCTCAACATGTGTGGGGATACATATTACGGCAACCCAACGCTATACAGATAAATTGTTAGAAAAATTGTTTATAATTTTCTCATTTACTTACGTTTTCGAACAGTCGGGGGTACCGCCCCCGCACATGGACATACACCCGGTCACACACTAAAATTATAATATAATAATACAAAAATTGCGAATAAATATGTTTTCTTACTTTCGTCCGGAATGGGCTGTTGCATTTTGATAACTAAACGAAATATGCGCTTTGCTAAAAACCACAAATTAGGTTCGCGGTTTTTGTTGATAACATATTATTTGAAATTTGTTTGCTGGTGCATTCAAACCGTAGATTATATTTTATACTAATGTGTATTACTACTGCAAAAACATGCCTGTTCCCACCGATCTTCTCACAGAACATATGTTATATTGTAAAAAACACAGTTATTATTTTTCGCATGGGTCAATTTGTCCTGGGTGCAATGGCGAAAAATAGTTTTATGTTGCATGCGCGTGCATCTTCCTGTGTGATTAGCTGCTGATAACAACTAAAAACAGCGGATGCTTAATATTGCGTCTAATTAATAATATTGCGTATATTTCAAAATTGGGTGTGCCCACTTTCGCTGCTCTTTAGGGGTGCTAATAATATTGCTGTTGGTGTTGTATGTCTTTTCGCTCTCATACAATGTTTTCAACAATACTCTTTGTATCCCATAGTCTTCTTCTTGTTGCAACACCCTAAAATATTTGTATGTTATTTTATCTTATATTATTGTTGTCTTGTTTACAGGTACATCCTCGGATTTCTGAATTGGTTGTGATAACACCCGCCGCAACTGCTTGTGGGGATTATTTTCTGAGATTTGGCTAAAATGATTTAATAATTTATGTGAATACAGTTATCAGATTACTTTGTGTTATATGTTTTGATTTGATTTGTGTTGGTGAAAACTGCATATTAATTAATGAACAGGTAATAAACAACTCAAACTAATAATTTATGCGAATACAGCCATCAGATTATTTTCATAAATGTAACATTTTAATCTCTGTTTGACCCGAGCTAGTGGTGTCACAATAAACTGCATTATTTTCTATGTACTATTTTTTGTGTTGTGCGGGGTTTTTGTTATATATATATAAATAGAATTTGTGTTATATGTGTTTTTGATTTGATTTGTGTGGGCTAAAGCTGCATATTAATTAATGAACAGGTAATAAACCACTCAAACTAATAATTTATGTGAATACAGCCATCAGATTACTTTCATAAATAGAATTGGTGTTGGATGGTTTTATATGTGTGGGCGAAAACTGTTTATTAATTAATGAACAGGTAATAAACAACTCAAACTAATAATTTATCCAGCTATCAGATTATTTTCATAAATGTAATATTTTAATCTCTGTTTGACCCGCGCTAGTGGTGTCACAATAAACTGCATTATTTTCTATGTATTATTTCTTGTGTTGTGTGGGGTTTTTGTTGTATATATAAATAAAATTTATGTTATATGTGTTTTTGATTTGATTTGTGTGGGTGAAAACTGCATATTAATTAATGAACAGATCAAACTAATAATTTATGTGAATACAGCAATCAGATTACTTTCATAAATAAAATTGGTGTTGGATGGTTTTATATGTGTGGGCGAAAACTGCTTATTAATTAATGAACAGCTATTAAACTACTCAAACTAATAATTTATACAGCTATCAGATTACTTTCATAGCTCAAATTCTTTTTATTTATTTATTTAGTTATCAATACAGTTCATCCGCCTTAATATGTAGCTACTACTATGTTGAAACATAATTTATCTTTTGTTGTCGCGGTGTCTAGGATACAGTTACAAACCTCGTGTGAAAACTTTATTTTGCACAATTACAAATATAAATTCAATAGGAGATCTGTTGGCGATCACTGTGCATTGATTTGCTCGAGTGTTAAATAAATATGAATGATTGATCATTTTTAGTAGTTGAAATCACATTGTATTATAAATCGAGGTACAAATTTGCTGTTGCAGCCGATAGCGTGCTTGGTTTATCATTTAACACATCCGTTGCGGTTATCTGGCGTCCCCGTATCTCACATACATGCAATCGTTTTTTGTTTAAATTATTTTAGTTAGTAGATGTCGCCTCGTACAGATTACTATAAACACTTTAACTATTTAACCGCTAGATGGCACATCATGTACAGTTCGGAGGCTTATCAGTTCTTGCGGTTACTCGCGCTCGCTACATCCTTATCAGCTCTTGCGGTTTCTTATCAGCTTATCGCTTCGTGCTCATTTCTGTTATAATAATATGTTTTCGAAAGGGTTGAAAACAGCTTCAGGCACCCGCCCCCGGCCCTCGCCCCCGGCCCCCGCCCCCTGCACACAGACACCTGCACACCGACACCTGCGCAGCATGGGGGCCCTCAGCCCCCGACACCGACTCCTGCGCAGCATGGGGGCCCCAAACCAGGACTCCGCCCCAGGCGCAGGCGCCCCCTTCCCCCACCTGCGCGCGCAGACCTGCGCAGAAACCTGCGCAGGCACCTGTGCTGCGCGATGCGCAGACGATCTGCGCGCGAATTTGAATTTCCCGCCAAAATGACGTCACTTCCTGGTCCCGTACCGACATTGCCTATCTACTGTGCTTTATTAAGTACTTTGTCCTAAATCCAGTTGCATCATCCTTAAACAGAACAAAATATCGACAGCCACTGACAGACGAAGATGACATTGGACCACAGAGATCGCTATGTATGAGTTCACCAGGTTGTGTTTCTCGAGATTCTATTTTCTTATACGGTAGCTTATGCTGCTTGCCGTATTGGCAACCTTCACATATATTGTAACTTTCGGCATCTGAAAGATTTACTCCACTTATCGTTCCATCTCTTACCATATCTTGAATTGTTTTGAAATTAGCGTGTCCAAGTCTTTCATGCCACAGTTTTAAGGTAGCTATTAAACTTGCATTTATTGCAGGAATTATTGTACGAATTAACAAACGATAAAATTGTTCGTTCCACGCTTAGCGCATGCTAGCAGCGTTCCTTTTTCAAAAATATTTGCTTGATCAGTTTCTTTTGTGACTTTCATTCCCTTTGCAGTTATAACACCTTCAGAAAACAATTTTTTCTTTAGTTCGGGGACAAACCACACTTCTTTAATTACATTTTTTACCCAGCTCTTTCCGTTCCAACATTCTATTTGAATTTCTCCAGCTCCTCTTACTGTTAGCTCTTCACCATTTCCTAATCTGATCTGGAAATTATTGCCTTCGTTGAATGTCGAAAACCAGCTTCTGTTGTACGTCATATGCGCAGATGCACCGCTATCTAGAATCCAAATATCTGATTCTGCTGAGTTCACACAGTTCTCACTTGATATATTGAACGCAGAATAATTTTCGGAACTAGAACTATCATTTTGGGGCTTGCTTTTGTATTGGGTTTTCTTTGATGAACGGCATTCACTCGCAAAGTAACCTTTCTTGCGGCAATTGTAACACGTGACTTTGCGTTTGTCAAACTTCGTCTGAGGTTTTTGAATACTTGATTTAGAAGTGGCCAATGCCTGCTCGACTGATTCACTCAATGTCAGGTTTGCTTCCTCATCAATTAAAGGAGTAGTCAGATTTTTGAGCGTTTGCTTAGTTTTATCTACAGACAACCAAGCCTGCCTGAAATTTCGATATTTCATTGGTAAAGTACTTAGAACTTTCGTAATTACTGTAGTATCGCTTATCTGATCACCTGATTCTTTTATTTCACGAGCTATATTTTCAATTTTGGAAATATGTTGAATTATTGAGTCAGTTGGTGACATTTTATACTGGTGAAATTGTTCATGCAATATCATTTTGTTGGTGTCTGATTTTAGGGCGTAAATAATGTCTAATTTGTCAAGTATTGCTTTTGACGTTTCACAATTCTCAATTAGGGTTATTTGAGATAAATCTAAGGCGGAGGTTATGATGCACATACCTAATGCATCCTTCTTCGTCCATTCGGGGCGCTCATCTTGTGTTCCTGCTGTGGGAGCACTTGGAATAGGTGTCTCACCTGAGGCGATGCTGTAAACTCCTCTCGCTTTTAGCGCGCATTTGACCTGGAACTTCCACTGGTGGAAATTTTTGCCATCAAACTTGCTAATTCCAATCACGCCTAAACTTTCTGCCATGGTGCTGTAACTACACAAGTTTAGATACTACAAAAGTAAACAAGGCACCACAAAAGTTTAGTAGGTACTAATGTTCACACAGAACCAGAGAATAGAGCCAAGACAATTTGCTAACTGATAGCTCTTGCTAATTACCCGCGTCAAACGTCGACTCACGATTCGTTCGCAACCTCACTTTTTTTGGTTAAGAACATGTGCTTGTTCACGAACTCGATTCTTTTAACATGCTGGGCCCATAACCTGTTCGAGTTTAATAAACAAATTTATTAAACGTTGCGACAGTGTTTATTATTATTAAAGAACGAGTATTACACAGTTACTTAACTAACTAAAAAGCGGTTGATACACAGGTTAAATTCTAACCACACAAAATCAGCGTCTACTACCAACTTAAGAAGTAAAAAAAGTAACTTAAACACTAGATGTAAGCTTTGAATATTGTTGCATATTCTAATATCTGTACTATTTTATAGAGTTCTATCAGTATTATCCAGTCAGACGCGACGTATCTGTTTAAGAATATTTAGCAAATACACATGTTTTTGCACTTGAAAAAGCACAGTTTTAGCTCTTTAATTCAACTATTTTACTTTTACCTGAAAACACGCCATTGTTTCTTTTTTTTCAAAATCACGCTATACTTCAGAAACTACAAGGTTTACCAAAAAATGTGTAACTACAAGATTTGTTTACCTTAAAAAAAATAGTAAAATGAGCTATAAAAAATTAAAATCGGGCCATTGGGTACGGAGATATACTGATACAAAGATCAAGCAATATGGCGGCCATTTTTAAATATGGCGATCAAACGACCATGATCTGGACCATGTGACCGATTTTTTTAATACTCCTAAAGGTGTTTAACAAAACCCCACAATAAAACTTAGGGAACATAAAACTTCACACGTGACATGGGAGTAGAGGGAAGTGGATGGTTCTGGAACCTCCCCCCACCACTTGACCTTGAGTTTAAGGTAAGGCCACGTTTAAGCCCAAGGTCACATGCAAGGCGGGGCCACGTGCAAGCCCAAGGTCACGTTCGAAGCGAGGCCACGTTCGGAGCGAGGCCACCGACAGTAACCTTGAAGAATGAGTATAACAGGAGATGTAGTTTTGTGTTCAGTAGTGTATCGTGTGCTGTACTAGCATATTGTTAAACGCAACAACTTATCCGCTGAATAAGTCAAGAAATAAAACTGTGAGTTTGGGATTGACCTGTTATGGATCGTTTGTGCCGGCAGTGGTAATTAGTGGGATTAACAAAGATTTTATATTGTTAGACAAAGGAGAGTGGCTGCTCTTTGTTGCAAATAAAGATGTGATAAATAGGCACTTTAACTATGAAGATGGAGAGCCAAAACCGGTGGATATAAGTTCTGGCAAAAGAATATATTTTCAAAAAATCAGAAACAAAAAAGTGATAGTGCTGCAAGAACGTAAGCGATCCCAAGTTTATCTCGGAAACAAGTCTGTAGCAGAATTATGGAATTTGTTGCCCCTGCTGCAGTCTAAAGCTGAACTATTAAAAAGTCAGATGTTTGAACAATTTTACAGCAGTGTAATCGAAGGTGTTTGGAATTTACTCGGCGACTTTAAAAGGAGTATCGAAGAGTCTTTGCCACCCATCCAATCCGAGAATTTTCGCTGCATGTATAAAATGCTAAAGTTTGCTTCGGACATCATTACATATGATATTGCATTCAAAAAATACACACAACAGCAATAAGAGTTTATCATGTACTTATAACGATGTAATAAAAAATTAAAAGAGTTAAAACATTTATTATACAAATAACTTACTGACTAACTTAGAAACTAACCTAACCTAGGATGCTGTGGGCGACCTCACAATAGCTGTAAAAAGAACACTTAAATAGTTTTTTCAAAGAAGCAAATCAACTTTTACTCACATAGATCAGCCGCAGCATGTCTGGTAATTCGAGGTCTCTATATACTTTAAACCTACATCCCAGAAACCACCCCGATTCTAGAAGGGTGGCTTCCGGGATGTAGGTTGAGTTTTTAACCAAGGCTATGTCGTCCTAAAAATAAATGTATTGTGAACCAGATTTATGAACATATATTTTTTCTTACAGCCCCATATTCTTCGATGATATGCTTCATAAGCCGTTTTTCTAAAAGTATAAAAATGTATTACATCAACTATTAAAATTAACTCAAAATTACCAAAAGATGACATGGGCGGTCCGATGACAATCGAATTTCAAAATTCCTCTGTAAATTGCTTATATGTATACTGTTTAGAATACAAAAAAAAATAAGCGTCTTACCCATTATGTTTAATCTGAAAAATATTTTAGGATTTAGAATAGCAAAGTAGATTATGCTAGAAACACAATGCAAAAAATCCCGATGAAATATCTTAATAAATATAGAAGATACGAGCATTTTAAGAGTTTGCTTAGAAACATTAGAAAAATGTTTAAAATGTGGTACATGACAGTAGGAACATGATGCAAAAAATTCCGATAAAATATGTTAATAAACACCGGAGATATGAGCGTTTTTAAGATTTGAAAAAAAAAATTTTTTAAATGTAGTATATGACAGTAGCAACACAATGCAAAAAAATGCATTCAAATATCTTAATAAATATAGAAGATACAAGCATTTTAAAACACCATTAGAAAAATGTTAGAAATGTTTAAAATGTAGTACATGACAGTAGGAACCCAATGCATAAAACGGTGAAGAAATATCTCAATAAACAAACGGAGATATGAGCATTATAAGATTACATTAGAAACGTATTAGAAAAAAAAGAACTTTCGTGTGCGACATTTTGCCGTTGTTTTTTGAGAATTTTTTTTTTACTGAGTCCAAACGCATTTTCAAAGTACAGATATGGACATATAAGATAAAAAACATGTATTTACAAAGACATTTTCAAAGTACAGATATGGACATATAAGATAAAAACATATATTTACAACAATATCTTACCAGTGCAGTAGATTCGATTGAAGCAGACTGTGATTTTGCATCCAAAAGCGAGTTGGTTATATATCCAATCCCCCCGGAGCGCCTTATGTTTTTAGAGAAAGGGATTGGAAATTTACTCTCAGAACCTAATTTTACGTATTTAACGCCGTTAGATTGTAGGCTAAAAAAGGAACATTTTGATACCACACAACCTAGTTTTTAGATGAAATTAGATAGTTATAGTTATTTGGTTGTTCTAATAATGCATCAGTTATTTTTTAATTATGTGCATGTATTACCAATAAAAAATGGATTTTTGTATTTGGAACAACACGTTTTTGAACCCCTAGGTTTTCTAGGAAGAGATGAATAGCAATGCATTGTATGACGGAAAAAGTAGATAGGCATTTAGTTGTTCAAGTACGTAAATTTAGCTAGATCTGCTGTAGCCATTTGCCACAGTATTAGAAGACGAAAATATGTGGAGCAGCACCTGTTTGATAATTCCTAATGCATGCATAATTATATAAAATAAGTTCCTTCATATAATCCTAGAAAATTAGTGTAGTGTTTTTTCCACATCTTTAAATTTAAAATTTGCAGTAAAAATGAAAGCAGTCGTCTCGGATTGATATATTTCTTTGAATTAGTAAATATATAAAAGGGAGTCAAAGGTTGGTAAAGAG
Organism: Agriotes lineatus; assembly: GCA_940337035.1. Classification (NCBI taxonomy): domain Eukaryota; kingdom Metazoa; phylum Arthropoda; class Insecta; order Coleoptera; family Elateridae; genus Agriotes; species Agriotes lineatus. Next base: position 99,262 of record CALNHX010001193.1, on the reverse strand, counting down.
TCCTGGAAGCTGTACAGGTTGCCGATGCCTGTATGGTACTAAAAATCTGGGAAATGCTTACTGATTTCTGATGAACCAGTCAAAGGTTCGATATTTCGAACTCAGCTCTGCCAACAAATCCTACTTCCACGTCCCCGAAGACTTAAGTCGCGTGACTCCTGGACTATGCACAGCATACAATGGGTGTATGTTATGTAGCAAACGGAAGAGGGTGAAAGGCGAATCTTCGGCGCCTTAAAACTGAAACATGTCGGCTAAGGGAGTAAACCCTGACAGAAAACCCTGGTCCTCCAGGTTGGGGGTTGGGGTCATGCCAGTTCCCTGTCTTCCGGACTAATATTTTACTAAAAAGCCCAACCGGAGCCTCGGAAATCAGGATGGAATCAAAGGTAACCGACAAAAGCTACGTAAACGGATATTGAATTTTGGTACCTGGAACACCCAAGGAATAAGCGGAAAATACAACGAAATCATCTCTGATATTCAAAAACTGAAAATAGACATTATGGTACTCACAGAAACCAAAAGAAAAGAAAGAGGAGTTGAAATGTGCGGAAACTATGTACATATATTTAGTGGAGTGCCTAAACATCAACGAGCTAAGAGAGGAATATCGGTCTTAGTTCACAAAAAACATCAAGGGAAGATAAAAGACTGGGAAGCGGTCGACGAGAACATTATAAAAATCAATCTTAACGTCATGCAAAGAAATATTACCGTATTAGGAGTCTATGCAGTGTCGAATGATGAACCAGTTAGCGAGAAGGACTCGTTTTTTGACAAGCTTAATTCAGAAATTATGAAAATTGGGAGCAGCAGAGAACTGTTTCTTCTCGGAGATTTTAATAGTAGGACAGGAAGGTGTCAGGATAGCCTTATAGTTGGCCCATACGGAGAAGACCATTTAAATGACAACGGCGAAAGGTTAAAAGACGTGTGCCAAAATAATAATCTGAAGATAACAAACGGTTTCTTTAAACACAAACCGATTCACCAATATACATGGGTTCAGCATACAAGGAATTTGAAATCCATTATAGACTACGTTATACTACGACAAAAAACGGTAGTACATATTCACGATGTCAGAGTCTACAAGGGCGTGTTACATGATTCAGACCACCATATGGTAAAGGCAAAAGTAATGTTTCCATACACATCCATACAAACACATTCGGCAAATCAAAAGAATAATACAGAAGAACAACTAGATCAAGGAAAATACAATTTGAACAGCTTTATACATGATAGCACTAAAATACTATATCAAGCAAGATTAAACTACAAATTAGATGATACAATAGAAAGGCCACCTGAGAAACTATATGACCATATAATACAATGCTTACACGAAGCCTCACAAGAAGCATTAGGTACAGAAAAACGAAAAAAGAACAAACAACTATGGTGGAATGAGGATATAGAAAAATTAGTAGAAACGAAGAAAAACATATACATCAAATGGCTCTCAACAAAAAACAGCAAAAAGACCGAAACGAATATTTAAGAATAAAAAGAGAAACCCGAAATGTTATTACGAAAGAAAAGAAACTGCTGTGGGACAAAAAGTGTCAGGAAATAAACACTTGGGAGAACGAAAATCAATGGAAGCATGGCAGTTCATTAACAGAATTAGGGCACCAGAAAAACGAAATTCACAGATAGATATTATATCAATGGAAAAATGGGTGGACCGCTATAAAAAGCTATTAACAGAAGACAGACCTAAATATATGAATCAATATTCGGAAATAATAATAGAAGAAGAAGAGATAGTACTGGAAAGGGGTGCTATAGAAAAAAACATTAAAACGCTTAAAAATGGCAAATCGACTGGCCCAGGTGGTATACCTGCTGAACTTTTGAAATATGGGACAACAAAACTCTTTGATATGATAACCAGTCTATTCAATAAATATATAAATGGACATCCAGTCCCTAAAGAATGGAAAATGGCCTATATATCCTCGATCCATAAAAAAGGTGATAAGACCGATTGCTCCAACTATAGAGGCATATCAGTAACAAGTACATTTAGTAGGCTCTATGGTATAGTTGATTTTTGAGGCTTTCACGGCCATTGTCATTAAGTAACAAACGACTTCCGGGATTGGACCGTGTCATGATTGAGATCGAAGAACTCAACGTTTCGCCCACTTTCGTAAGGGGCTTCATCAGGAGGCAAAAAGCAAAAGAGCACTCGCATCTCTGAGCACCAGCGCTGTCTCAAGTCAGGTCTCGTTTCATCATCGGCCATCGCCGAACACCAACGCGATACTGGTCATAAGATCCTTTTTGATGAAACTTCCATCATCTGCAAATCCCCATTCTTCTTTAGCAGAAAGATTCGCGAAGCCATTGAGATTTGCAAACACCCTAATAATTTCAATCGGGACGAAGGCTTTCCCCTTCCTTCTATGTGGAAAGTGCTAATTCCTAAGCCCCGCCCTCCGTCACTGAACCGCGACGGCATTTGCTGAATCGCTACGGCGCCGGCGCTTGCCTATAAAATTCTCGCTTTTCTTCTTCCGATAGTCAGTCGAGTTTCGCCTCTGACGTGGTTAACACGTTGAGTTACCGTGCTCTTCTGTCCCTTCCCTTTGCAAAGAGTTTCGCCTCTGGCGTGGTTAACACGTTGAGTTACCGTGCTCTTTTGCTTTTTTCCTCCTGATGAAGCCCCTTACGAAAGTGGGCGAAACGTTGAGTTCTTCGATCTCAATCATGACACGGTCCAATCCCGGAAGTCGTTTGTTACTCTATGGTATAGTTTTAAGAGAATTAATAGAACGAGAATACAGAACCAATGAAGAAGAAGAGCAATCAGGCTTCTGAGCCGGTAGGTCCTGCACAGACAATGTATTTTGCTTAAAACAAGTAATTGAAAAATATCTAGGTGCAGACAGAGAGGTGCATTTAATGTTCATTGACCTGCATAAAGCTTACGACAGTATTCCAGTCAGCAAACTGTAAGAAGTATTACAAGAAACAAACATAAACCACACCATAATAAAAGCAATTAAAAATCTATATGACCAATCTACTTCCCAGGTGAAAACCAATAATAGACTTTCAGAAGAGTTCGAAGTGACAAAGGGATTACGTCAGGGATGCTCTATATCACCTACCCTATTTAAGATTTATGTAGCTAAAGCCCTATCTATATGGAAAAAGAAATGTCGCGCTATGGGCATCGAACTAGGAAACACTGTTTTATACACGTTACAATTCGCCGACGATCAGGTGATAATGGCTAACGATAGAGATGATTTATCCTATATGGTTCGAAAGTTACAACATGAGTATAAGGAATGGGGTTTGAAACTAAATGCCGATAAAACAAAATATTTACCAATTGGAGTAAACTCTACGGACATTATACTGGAAGATAACAGTGTAATAAAAACTTGTGAGGAGTACCTATAACTATCTAGGGGTAATATTTGACCAAACAGGAACAGACAACAAAGAAATCAGATCAAGAGTTAGTCAAGCAAGAAAAACAATCGGATGCCTAAATAACATATTTTGGAGCAAGGAAATAGGAAAGAAGAGAAAATATAATATATATAACACTATAGTAAAAAGTGGACTATTATATGGTTCGGAAACATGGCGACTAAAGCAAGCTAATAAAAGAATGATAGAAGCAGTGGAACTTGACGTATTCAGAAGGTCCCTGAGGATATCCCGCTTGGAAAGAAGAAGAAACGAAGAAGTTAGACAGCTAATGGGGATAGAGGAACCATTAATAACAGAAATAGAAAATAATCAGTTAATATGGTATGGCCATGTAAAACGCATGGATAATTCAAGACTTCCCAAGAAAGTGATGGAATGGGTACCGCCATTCCGTAGAAAGAAAGGAAGACCAAGAAAGAACTGGATGAAAGGAATAAACAAAGCAATGAGTACCAGAGACCTTAGAGATGAACAATGGGAAAACCGAAGGGAATGGAAAAAGGGCATCGGACAACGTCGTAAGACGTTTTAAAACCGATATATATATATATATATATATATATATATATATATAAAGATAGTCCCTCTCACAGCTTGTGTGGTTACATACACAGTAAAATGTTATTTCTTGACTGGGATAGGGTTTGGAAAAACTCCAATCTCAGTGCTACGCACAGGTACCAAGCTTTAATGGTTAGATTGAATTAAAACCACTTGTATGTTTCGCCTGACGTTTCGTTTTTTATTTTAAAACATTATCAAAAGCTATGGACAAAAATTTACAATAAGTAACGTTGTTATAAAAGTTATTGAAAGTGACAGTCTTACCTAACACCTTGTGGACCAAAACACATGTTTTATTAAAAGCATGTGAAGATATTCAAATTTGAACAAATTCATAAACAGGGGCAGTAGGCCACCAAGATTACAGACCTGGGCTGCACATGATATAAATACACTTAGTCATACATCTAGTCAGTTACACATTAAAAATTACTAGCACATTTAAAATTTGATTTACAATAATTTTATTAGCTATTTGGCCAACATGGCCGTCAAATTTAGATAAAATCGTGGTATTATTTCTAATCAAACAGCGACAGGTGTCAGAACAAATTGTTAGAACCGCGCATGCGCGGAGCGCAAGGCGTCCAAATATTACGAGGGACGTTCAAAATGGAATTGACCAATTAGCTTGTACAATGCAATCTAACATAAGACTAGTCAAAAAACGACGACAAGGGCTATGTCTGAAGGTTCTAAAAGGTGGAAACTACAAAAAGAGTCCTAACTGAGCACCCAAAGTTGTAAGTCTACCACGGGAAAAAAGACAAATGAGAAAAAATGGAGGAGAAAAGACCCTAATTAGATCTAAATATAACTAAATTTATTGTGGGACCGTATTGAGTTTATTAAATTTTTTTTTATTATTAAAGAATTAGTAATAGAAATGTGGTAGTAAAAAGAAAATATTATAAGATAAAAGTAACTACCCATTGGGCTTTCTCGGTTGGAGAAATTCTAAGGAGAAATCATTGTTGGACATGGCTAACAAAAGGTGGTATGAGACACTAAGATGATCAATGTCAGTATTTGAATTTAAGGTATTATTTGTACCAAAAATGTGGCACATTTCGATGAAAGTGCGGTGACTAGAATTTGGTTCAATAGTAATAATTTTTGTATTTTCAAAATCCATACAATGACCAGTGCTGTTGACATGTCCAGCAAGAGCGCAGGCTTTGGGTTTAAGACGAGAGTCGCTTTTATGCTGAATAATTCTTGATTTCAACCTCTGAGAAGTTTGACCAATATACGTAGAAGGACAACCACTACAGTTTATCTGATAGACGGCATTAGGGGTTAGGAGAGCTGGAGTTTTATCCTTTAATTTTGAGAAACAATCTTTTATGATATGATGGTGTTTGTCCGCGATGATAATATGATCGAACTTACGAAAAACCTGTTTAATTATATGAGAAAGTCCTTGGAGGTAAATAAGACTTTTGTAAAGTGGAGGTTTATCATTTATATTATTATCAGAATTTTCTGGTGGAATGATCCTGCCCTTGGGGGTGGAGTATAAGATAGAATTTAATAAAGAAATAGGATAATTATTTAATTTGAGAGTATTAACTAATTTATTGAGATTAACTGCGTGAAAATCCGGATGCGAGATCGTTAAGATTCTGTGCTTGAGCCCTTTCACTACATTCAACTTATGTCGAATGTTGTGTATAGAATGGAAATTCAGATAACGGCCAGAACTGGTTGGTTTAACATACCAATCCAGTTTAATAGTGTTGGAATCCGTTCTGATGACCAGGGTGTCCAGAAAGGGGACAGACCTATCCTTTTCCCTTTCCACTGTGAATTGGATGTGAGGGTTGAAACCATTGAAAACACTCAGCACATTGGCAACGTCGTCGACCGGTACTGCACAAACCAGATCATCAACATACTTGTAAAGAAACGGAAATTGAAAAGCCAGCTTGGGGATGCTTTCCTTTATGATGGTATTGACTATGATTTCGGCCAAAATGGGGGAAAGAGTTGAGCCCATTGGGGATCCAAAGATTTGTTTATAAAAATTATTATTGAAGGAAAAATATGTTGAGTCAAAGATGAATTTGAGAAGGTTAATAAACTGTGATTTGGGTATACTAGTTAGTGGTTCTATTAAGTTCCAATTGGTTTCAACAACCTGTATAACCAGATCTACAGGGATATTGGTAAAAAGAGAGACCACATCTAGTGAAATAATGTCATAATCAGGTGGTAATTGAAAATTATTAATTTTTTCGCTGAAGGCGAAACTATCTTTGATACGAAAACTATTATATTCATTAAAGGCTTGCCCTAAGATCTCTGCCAGATATTTGGACAGTTTTCTATCTGGAGATTGTGTCGAGGACACAATGGGTCGACAAGGTGTGTCGGGTTTGTGTATTTTGGGTAAACCATACAATTTAGGAGAAACCGAATTATGACAAATTAAGCGTTTATATGTGGGGTTATCTATGTAATTATTATTATGCAAATCTCTGATTAACTTATTATTCCTAGTCTCAATAGACGTTGTGGGATCCTTTTTTAAGGGTTGATAAACCTGGTTATCTTGCAAAAGGGTCTGCATTTTGGAGATGATGATCATGATGATGATGATCATCTCCAAAATGCAGACCCTTTTGCAAGATAACCAGGTTTATCAACCCTTAAAAAAGGATCCCACAACGTCTATTGAGACTAGGAATAATAAGTTAATCAGAGATTTGCATAATAATAATTACATAGATAACCCCACATATAAACGCTTAATTTGTCATAATTCGGTTTCTCCTAAATTGTATGGTTTACCCAAAATACACAAACCCGACACACCTTGTCGACCCATTGTGTCCTCGACACAATCTCCAGATAGAAAACTGTCCAAATATCTGGCAGAGATCTTAGGGCAAGCCTTTAATGAATATAATAGTTTTCGTATCAAAGATAGTTTCGCCTTCAGCGAAAAAATTAATAATTTTCAATTACCACCTGATTATGACATTATTTCACTAGATGTGGTCTCTCTTTTTACCAATATCCCTGTAGATCTGGTTATACAGGTTGTTGAAACCAATTGGAACTTAATAGAACCACTAACTAGTATACCCAAATCACAGTTTATTAACCTTCTCAAATTCATCTTTGACTCAACATATTTTTCCTTCAATAATAATTTTTATAAACAAATCTTTGGATCCCCAATGGGCTCAACTCTTTCCCCCATTTTGGCCGAAATCATAGTCAATACCATCATAAAGGAAAGCATCCCCAAGCTGGCTTTTCAATTTCCGTTTCTTTACCAGTATGTTGATGATCTGGTTTGTGCAGTACCGGTCGACGACGTTGCCAATGTGCTGAGTGTTTTCAATGGTTTCAACCCTCACATCCAATTCACAGTGGAAAGGGAAAAGGATAGGTCTGTCCCCTTTCTGGACACCCTGGTCATCAGAACGGATTCCAACACTATTAAACTGGATTGGTATGTTAAACCAACCAGTTCTGGCCGTTATCTGAATTTCCATTCTATACACAACATTCGACATAAGTTGAATGTAGTGAAAGGGCTCAAGCACAGAATCTTAACGATCTCGCATCCGGATTTTCACGCAGTTAATCTCAATAAATTAGTTAATACTCTCAAATTAAATAATTATCCTATTTCTTTATTAAATTCTATCTTATACTCCACCCCCAAGGGCAGGATCATTCCACCAGAAAATTCTGATAATAATATAAATGATAAACCTCCACTTTACAAAAGTCTTATTTACGTCCAAGGACTTTCTCATATAATTAAACAGGTTTTTCGTAAGTTCGATCATATTATCATCGCGGACAAACACCATCATATCATAAAAGATTGTTTCTCAAAATTAAAGGATAAAACTCCAGCTCTCCTAACCCCTAATGCCGTCTATCAGATAAACTGTAGTGGTTGTCCTTCTACGTATATTGGTCAAACTTCTCAGAGGTTGAAATCAAGAATTATTCAGCATAAAAGCGACTCTCGTCTTAAACCCAAAGCCTGCGCTCTTGCTGGACATGTCAACAGCACTGGTCATTGTATGGATTTTGAAAATACAAAAATTATTACTATTGAACCAAATTCTAGTCACCGCACTTTCATCGAAATGTGCCACATTTTTGGTACAAATAATACCTTAAATTCAAATACTGACATTGATCATCTTAGTGTCTCATACCACCTTTTGTTAGCCATGTCCAACAATGATTTCTCCTTAGAATTTCTCCAACCGAGAAAGCCCAATGGGTAGTTACTTTTATCTTATAATATTTTCTTTTTACTACCACATTTCTATTACTAATTCTTTAATAATAAAAAAAATTTTAATAAACTCAATACGGTCCCACAATAAATTTAGTTATATTTAGATCTAATTAGGGTCTTTTCTCCTCCATTTTTTCTCATTTGTCTTTTTTCCCGTGGTAGACTTACAACTTTGGGTGCTCAGTTAGGACTCTTTTTGTAGTTTCCACCTTTTAGAACCTTCAGACATAGCCCTTGTCGTCGTTTTTTGACTAGTCTTATGTTAGATTGCATTGTACAAGCTAATTGGTCAATTCCATTTTGAACGTCCCTCGTAATATTTGGACGCCTTGCGCTCCGCGCATGCGCGGTTCTAACGATTTGTTCTGACACCTGTCGCTGTTTGATTAGAAATAATACCACGATTTTATCTAAATTTGACGGCCATGTTGGCCAAATAGCTAATAAAATTATTGTAAATCAAATTTTAAATGTGCTAGTAATTTTTAATGTGTAACTGACTAGATGTATGACTAAGTGTATTTATATCATGTGCAGCCCAGGTCTGTAATCTTGGTGGCCTACTGCCCCTGTTTATGAATTTGTTCAAATTTGAATATCTTCACATGCTTTTAATAAAACATGTGTTTTGGTCCACAAGGTGTTAGGTAAGACTGTCACTTTCAATAACTTTTATAACAACGTTACTTATTGTAAATTTTTGTCCATAGCTTTTGATAATGTTTTAAAATAAAAAACGAAACGTCAGGCGAAACATACAAGTGGTTTTAATTCAATCTAACCATTAAAGCTTGGTACCTGTGCGTAGCACTGAGATTGGAGTTTTTCCAAACCCTATCCCAGTCAAGAAATAACATTTTACTGTGTATGTAACCACACAAGCTGTGAGAGGGACTATCTTTATAGAATTACCGATGCATTTCTACGAGTCAGTGAGCAGGGATTATGGGCAAGAGGCAGTCTCCTACCTTAAGAACTGGCAGACCACGAGCAAGAAGCTGGCGGCAGCCAAAAATCGAAGGATTTTCCTAACCAGATGTCGACAACTTGGAATCACACCAATCCACCTGAGAGGCTACATAAAGGCAACGGAGAACGTGTTTTGCAGAACGCAGAACAATCGCACGCTAAGAAAAGTGGATAACACACAAAGAAGGTTACTGCACAATATTTTAAAAATAGAATTAAATGATATAAATGATACCATTAGATATTTACATAAAATTTTACATATATCCAAAGAGAATTGTAAACGTTTACTACCTCGAGAGATTTTCAATGCCTTTAATATAAGACAGATCAAATTTTACCAATTTCATTATAATAAAATCAAATCTAATAATATTAATAAACTCAATAATTTGAGGCTGCCTTTAACACAAAGTAATTCTATTGTAACACCCGATAAGTGGTTTAAAAATATATCTAATGTTGTCATCCCTGATTGTATACAACGTTTCCTTGCACTTGGACCAAAATTTGGGTTACCTGTTAGCTTGAATAATAAATCAACCTTATATAAATATCTTGCTCAAATTGAAGACATTATTAATAGTTTGGATAATAAGGAAAGGAATAATTATCGCTCCTTAGTAGCTTTCCACATTACAGATTTCCTTAAAAATCATAAAAATACAAATAATCCTTTATCTTCTATTGAAAAGAAATGCAACATCTTTCTTAAAAATAATCCAAATGTTGTAATTTTACCATCAGACAAGGGCAATGTCACTGTAGCCTTAGAGCGTGATGATTACATCTCCAAAATGCAGACCCTTTTGCAAGATAACCAGGTTTATCAACCCTTAAAAAAGGATCCCACAACGTCTATTGAGACTAGGAATAATAAGTTAATCAGAGATTTGCATAATAATAATTACATAGATAACCCCACATATAAACGCTTAATTTGTCATAATTCGGTTTCTCCTAAATTGTATGGTTTACCCAAAATACACAAACCCGACACACCTTGTCGACCCATTGTGTCCTCGACACAATCTCCAGATAGAAAACTGTCCAAATATCTGGCAGAGATCTTAGGGCAAGCCTTTAATGAATATAATAGTTTTCGTATCAAAGATAGTTTCGCCTTCAGCGAAAAAATTAATAATTTTCAATTACCACCTGATTATGACATTATTTCACTAGATGTGGTCTCTCTTTTTACCAATATCCCTGTAGATCTGGTTATACAGGTTGTTGAAACCAATTGGAACTTAATAGAACCACTAACTAGTATACCCAAATCACAGTTTATTAACCTTCTCAAATTCATCTTTGACTCAACATATTTTTCCTTCAATAATAATTTTTATAAACAAATCTTTGGATCCCCAATGGGCTCAACTCTTTCCCCCATTTTGGCCGAAATCATAGTCAATACCATCATAAAGGAAAGCATCCCCAAGCTGGCTTTTCAATTTCCGTTTCTTTACCAGTATGTTGATGATCTGGTTTGTGCAGTACCGGTCGACGACGTTGCCAATGTGCTGAGTGTTTTCAATGGTTTCAACCCTCACATCCAATTCACAGTGGAAAGGGAAAAGGATAGGTCTGTCCCCTTTCTGGACACCCTGGTCATCAGAACGGATTCCAACACTATTAAACTGGATTGGTATGTTAAACCAACCAGTTCTGGCCGTTATCTGAATTTCCATTCTATACACAACATTCGACATAAGTTGAATGTAGTGAAAGGGCTCAAGCACAGAATCTTAACGATCTCGCATCCGGATTTTCACGCAGTTAATCTCAATAAATTAGTTAATACTCTCAAATTAAATAATTATCCTATTTCTTTATTAAATTCTATCTTATACTCCACCCCCAAGGGCAGGATCATTCCACCAGAAAAGTCTGATAATAATATAAATGATAAACCTCCACTTTACAAAAGTCTTATTTACGTCCAAGGACTTTCTCATATAATTAAACAGGTTTTTCGTAAGTTCGATCATATTATCATCGCGGACAAACACCATCATATCATAAAAGATTGTTTCTCAAAATTAAAGGATAAAACTCCAGCTCTCCTAACCCCTAATGCCGTCTATCAGATAAACTGTAGTGGTTGTCCTTCTACGTATATTGGTCAAACTTCTCAGAGGTTGAAATCAAGAATTATTCAGCATAAAAGCGACTCTCGTCTTAAACCCAAAGCCTGCGCTCTTGCTGGACATGTCAACAGCACTGGTCATTGTATGGATTTTGAAAATACAAAAATTATTACTATTGAACCAAATTCTAGTCACCGCACTTTCATCGAAATGTGCCACATTTTTGGTACAAATAATACCTTAAATTCAAATACTGACATTGATCATCTTAGTGTCTCATACCACCTTTTGTTAGCCATGTCCAACAATGATTTCTCCTTAGAATTTCTCCAACCGGGAAAGCCCAATGGGTAGTTACTTTTATCTTATAATATTTTCTTTTTACTACCACATTTCTATTACTAATTCTTTAATAATAAAAAAATTTTTAATAAACTCAATACGGTCCCACAATAAATTTAGTTATATTTAGATCTAATTAGGGTCTTTTCTCCTCCATTTTTTCTCATTTGTCTTTTTTCCCGTGGTAGACTTACAACTTTGGGTGCTCAGTTAGGACTCTTTTTGTAGTTTCCACCTTTTAGAACCTTCAGACATAGCCCTTGTCGTCGTTTTTTGACTAGTCTTATGTTAGATTGCATTGTACAAGCTAATTGGTCAATTCCATTTTGAACGTCCCTCGTAATATTTGGACGCCTTGCGCTCCGCGCATGCGCGGTTCTAACAATTTGTTCTGACACCTGTCGCTGTTTGATTAGAAATAATACCACGATTTTATCTAAATTTGACGGCCATGTTGGCCAAATAGCTAATAAAATTATTGTAAATCAAATTTTAAATGTGCTAGTAATTTTTAATGTGTAACTGACTAGATGTATGACTAAGTGTATTTATATCATGTGCAGCCCAGGTCTGTAATCTTGGTGGCCTACTGCCCCTGTTTATGAATTTGTTCAAATTTGAATATCTTCACATGCTTTTAATAAAACATGTGTTTTGGTCCACAAGGTGTTAGGTAAGACTGTCACTTTCAATAACTTTTATAACAACGTTACTTATTGTAAATTTTTGTCCATAGCTTTTGATAATGTTTTAAAATAAAAAACGAAACGTCAGGCGAAACATACAAGTGGTTTTAATTCAATCTAACCATTAAAGCTTGGTACCTGTGCGTAGCACTGAGATTGGAGTTTTTCCAAACCCTATCCCAGTCAAGAAATAACATTTTACTATATATATATATATATATATATATAGAAATGCATCCTATTCCTATAACAAAGTCCTTTTCACAGCTCGGTGGTTACTACACAAGGCGAAGAATTTGACTGGGAAAGGGGTTATAGTCAACACCAATCTCAGTACTTGGGCAACGATTACAAGAGCTATTAATGGTTTGTTGAAATAAAACCACTTGATGCTAAGGTCGACAAGTTTCGAAATATATTTATTCCATTCTCAAGACCTAACAACTTGCGGCACACAACCGAAAAGGCACATGTAGTTCACAAAACATGTGACTAGATTTCAAATTTTAAATTTACAAAAGCAGTACAGCGAATGCAGCATATCACACAACAAAAAGTAATGCTAGATTTTCCTGTCACCAGGTTACATGTTAAAAATCCACAAATACATTTAAAATTAATTAATTACTACAATTTTTATTAGTTTTAAGCCATAATGGCCGTCAATTTGATGAATATATATATAAATATATAAAACGAGTAAATCCTATTATTGCATTGAAGTTAGTAATAGACAAGAGACAGTAGACATCTACGTTTTTTTTAGGTTTTGTGCGTACGTGCAGGAATTCACGCTCGCTTTTGAAAAAAGGTCATCTTAGCATGGTAAACAACTTGCATTTTTCTACAGACACGTTAATGTGTACCGAGGACGAGTTTTTAAAAGTCAATGAAAGCTGCTATCGATGGATATATATATATATCGATTGTTCCAATGAGAGCTGCATTAAAAATGAACAATTTAAAATTTCTTTGTTAATAAGACCGCGATGTTGCTCTTTTAAACGCTTTTACCTAGTAATTATTATTGTGAAACCAGTGCATCGCTTCTGAATTTTTCGAACGTGGTTAAACGGCAGATGTTATTTTGTTAAAATGCACGGCACCCACAATGTTGCTCTTTTAAACGCTTTTACCTAGTAATTATTATTGTGAAACCAGTGCATCGCTTCTGAATTTTTCGAACGTGGTTAAACGGCAGATGTTATTTTATTAAAATGCCCGGCACCCAGCATACTTTTGTATTACTATTAATAGGTAGATATTAAGCCAGTGGAATGTTTTCATATGTTTAGATTGACCTGTTATTCAAATGCTATACCTATTGGAAATGCATTTGTAAACAAAATTGTTAATCATTACAGTCGAACAGACGTATTAACTTACGAAAAATAATTACTCAGGGCTTCACCTCCTCGTAAAGTAAAATTTCGTTATGTTTTTTATTCGCTAGATGTATAAGCCAATATTAGAACACCATTTGCCAAATGTATGTGTGAAATATTTTTAAACATTTCAACATGTTAGAACAACAAATAGCTGGTGCAGTAGTTTCGTACTTTATATTATCGCTTTATTTGTGTAAACTGTGTTTTAAACTGTCTGGAAAAATGTGTTTCAATGTTAACTTGAATTGCTGTCTGCAAAAATAGAGGCATGCAACGAACCTAAAGACATTTCAAGTCTAACTTCCTTTGTGTGAGCCGAGGTAGGAAAAAATGTAGATTGCAACGAAGCTAGATATTAGCAGTGAAAGTTTCTTATATACAGTATGCATTTTAAACTGCCAATTTTAAATAGATTTGATTGCATGATTTTTGATAAATAAAATTTTGTTTTTCATGTTTGAAACCTCGCGTTTTATTAATGTGAATACAGATTCATCTATCACACGACCAACGCTGCAGTATTTTTAATAAGCGCTAGTAATTAATAGGATATAAATATTTGCAACAGTGGCATAAAATTTTACTATTATTAAACGGTGAATACAAATTCACCTATCACACGACCAACGCTGCAGTATTTTTAATAAGCGCTAGTAATTAATAAGATATAAATATTTGCAACAGTGGCATAAAATTTGATTATTATTAAACGGTGAATACAAATTCACCTATCACACGATCAACGCTGCAGTATTTTTAATAAGCGCTAGTAATTAATAGGATATAAATATTTGCAACAATGGCATAAAATTTGATTGTTATTAAACGGTTTAAAAATATTAGATGTATAAGCCTATATTAGAACACCATTTGCCAAATGTATGTGTGAAATATTTTTAAACATTTCAACATGTTAGAACAACAAATAGCTGGTGCATTAGTTTCGTACTTTATATTATCTAAGCAAACTGTCTGGAAAAATGTGTTTCAATGTTAACTTGAATTACTGTCTGCAAAAATGTAGGCAACGAACCTAAAGATATTTCAAGGCTAACTTCCTTTGTGTGAGCCGAGGTAAGAAATGTAGATTGCAACAAACTCAATTTCAACTGGTTTGCGTGCCAAAGCCGTCCTTTGCATGTAGTATAAATAGACCTGGTTGAGGTAGGGGCAACCATTCTCTTGTGTTTGCAATAGCTAGCAACAGCGTTTGTCCGTTTTGCAAGCGTGCGGTTTTACCGAAAAAAATTTCAAAATTTAATAGGCTCAGTTTGAAAAAAACGGGTGCAGTTAAACTTTGCGCCTGCACGGAACCAAGCGGCTTAGCCCTCAGTTCCGTACAGACATCGCCGCAAGCCACCATAAAGGTTTTAAGTGACGTACTAGTTGCCCCTGCTTACGAAACCATTTCTCAAAGTAGTAGTCAAGGTTCTAGCAAAATTTTAAAATCAGCTTTAAAGAAAGATCAGAAAAGGAAAAGTAATGCAAAATTTAATTTGGCGAAATATTTCAAGTGTGTTGGTATGAATGAGGAGACTGATGTTCCTGTGGTAAAAATCCAAAATATGTTACATGAGTCTCCTCCTCATTTATCGCAAACGGAAATGTTTATGGAAACGTTCGATTTTGACGACATTCCATTGGAAAAGGTGGCTTCCGGCGACGGTGCGGCGCAAGAGTTTAGAGCCCTTGTAGATGGTTTGGAGATCGACTCCGGCTCAAGTCGACCGACCAGTCGAATTTCGAAGCAGCCAACAATCCAACCTTCGAAAAATGTGACCGCAGCACCGTCTGTAATTGTGCAGTCTCCGGTTTCGGGCAATGCAGCCGTCATGTCGTCAGCCACTGGGAGTAACGTAGTCAACACTGTGGTGTCGATTACGTCTACCCCGAAGGAGGAAGACATGGATGACATTTCGCCATCCCAGCGTGCCGAACTTGAATACGTTGTTACGATACTTTTGGAGTGTCCCCCGTAGTATTGAACTTTTGGCTAGCTGAATTTTGAACTTGAATATTTATGGTTGGCTTTTGTCAATGTTTGCATGCTTTAAACTAGGTATAATTAGCTGTATCTTATTTTTAATTATTTGCCTATAATTATCAAGCAGTTTGGTAAGCAACTCCTCGAATAATTACCCATATTTTACTAATTAAATTTATTTTGGTCGTATTCCTACAGATATTTGTGTATGGCGTTTAGGCAACCCCTGTTACAAATTCTTCCACACTATTCTATTTGTTGCTAGATAAAGGATATCACTTGTTGCAGTCACAATTTTTCAGGCTGTTTTTTCGCATCCTCTGGCCCAAAAATTTTGGAAAGTTTTGATAATTGGTAGCTGGTGGATTTTTGAGGTCTTTCCCATTTTAAACTTGGTGCAGGCTGCTGGTGCCTCGGCCGTGTGCTTGAATTTTTGAGCTAATTAGTATAGCTCAGCTCCGTTTTGATTTTTCGGAGGATCTGAAAAAGCACATGTGCCCTTAAAACGTTCGTATTTGATTTGGTTATACGTACGTCCTTCGCAACTGCGGATTCGTCTGAGGCCAGCATTGCTTCTGCCCTTTCTTCTGGCTCGATTCCAGCGTGAGGTAAGATAAGGCCAGTTTCTTCTTATTTGGGACTTATTTGGGCATTGTGCGTTATAGCCATTTACTGCCGGATGCCATTCATTTACTGTGGGACTCCATTCCCTGTGGGATTCGATTTGCTGTGGATTTCGATTTACTGTGGACTTGGATTTATTGTGGGATGCCATTTCCTGTCGGCTACGACCTTGGGAGAGTTCGGACGCTTCCTGCGAGAGGTTGAACTCCCCCCTGAAGAGGCTTAACACTCCTTGTTCAGCTGCACTCTGCGGGCATCCATACCGTGGATTTGGGCCCCTGAAACCATCGAATTGTCAAGGAGCTCTACCAATTCCCTGGTAGCTACGCTGGAGGGGTAGTACTGCACTCACCTGTGATACAATCACCGCCTCCTAAGTCCGCTGGGCCTCTCGCTGTGTCTGCCGAAACCTCCATCGCTTCTGCCGTCCCCGGCCTTCCGCAATCCACAGGTTGGGAGCTGACATGTTTTTACTACAGGCAAGAATCTGATATAGCTATTTGCGCCTGGTGTATTTTATAGTTAGTTAATAGTATCTCGTCTCGTTAATAGTTAGGACATGTGCGATAATTTTTGGCATAGCAACGCTTCGTCTAGTTAAGTTATTAGTGCATGCTTTCGTATAGATCTGATGCGTTATTATAATAGGGCTTTTGCAAATTTCGAGCATCCATTTTGTGCATTTGAGTGAGCCTTATCGAATCATTAATCGAGCTTACCTGACTTTCTGAAGGCAGCTCTGCGGTTTGTTCAATATACAGATATTTATATTCACCTTCGCCGGCCGCCGCGCCCCATCGAGCTCCCCTGCAAATCGTATGTTAGATCTTTCGTTTAATTACTTCAGATTTAGGGTTGTACTCACGGCTCGTTGCCCGCGGTTTGTTTAATATACAGATCTTTATATTTATTTTCGTCGCCATTTGCTGTCAGCCGTCTGAAGTTTGCCGCGTCGTTTCGATGTTGATAGTGGCTAGAGTAGCGACATCGGTAGTCGATTGCTTCTGCAGTTTCAGTTCATGACTGGTTAATCTCGGGTTAGTAGCGATTGCGTCATAAGGCCCGCCGCCGGTAGAATAATTGTCAATTCCGCGTTATTTACGTAGGTACAAGTTTGCCGAAGGTTTATTCAAGCGATTGCTTTAGCGTACATTTATACACCTGATGTATTTCCATTAAGAAAACTGCTCTGTGACTATATGGGCATAAACCCTCGTAGTTTTGACATTCGAAATTTTGGATTAATTACTTAGAATCTTTCTGAGCTGATATTCGGGGTTTCGCATCAGCTGAGCGCTTGCATAACCTGGCCCTGCTATATCCTGCCTCACAGGGGTTAATTTATTTTTTTTTAATTTAATATTCGATACGCTTCCTTTAAACCTCGCGTTATTTTATTTTAGGCTCGAAATGTTTTAGTGCGTTAGCTTATTCATATATATTAATAGCCCCCTTTATTGTCTTTTTTTATGTACTTGTATTTAGTTAATATTTTTGAAAATCGAGTATTGTCGATGATTAGCAATATTCTTTTTTTTTATCTATACTTATATGTTTGCGGGTTTGCGATGCACTATAGTACGCACCAATATATTTAAAATAAAGCTGTGATCTATTCATTGGTCGTTGGTTTGTTTATTTTTGACTTGCTGGTTTTTATCCTCGACCTTGTGTAAGGTCCGGCACAAGGAATTGGATCTGAGTCTAGGACCTGGCGCCCACTCCTTTTTTCTGTATTCTCTTTCAGCATAGCTGGAACCCTGCGACCCTCGCGGCGAGCTAGCCCAATTAGGCCGATAGTTACCAGCCGGCAAAATAACTAGTATAACTTTCGCCAAAAGGTGAGGCCGACCGTCTATCTTCCCTTACAAGAAGATTTTGACGCCCAACGCTTTGGGGCCTTGAAAGGATTTTTGACTACATCGTTGTTAGGGTACTTGGTGGTACTATAGTGCAAACCGAACTGTTAGGGTGTTAGAATTTATTATTGGCTAGGTGATTTACATTTGGTATTGTTTATTGTCGATACTTGTTGGGTATTTACAATTGATTATTGCTAGTTATAGGTTTGTTTATTGCATGCTATTTACAGGTTTTGCTTGGGTTAGTTATAAGCCTAGTTTAAATAAGTTTTTGTGATCATCTTGTTCTGTTGGAACAGCAAGATGGTATTTAAATTAGATGTTAATCGTTTGCTCGTCGATGAGCTCGATTATGAGCTTCGAGTTAGAGACATTGCCATTCAGGCCAACGTCCAAGACAAACGTAAATTACTCCGTGCTCGTATGAAGATAGATCTTCTTATGAATGTCACTTTCACTCCCGTGTCTTTCGACGCTACTGAAGAACTTGCGATCTGTGAAGACAAACTTTCTATTTTAGCTGCCGAAATTGATAGTTGCACCTCTAGGAACCTGGACAATGATGCCCAACGATTAGGTACTCGCCTTCTTCATGTTCAAGGTCGGTTAGGTCATATTATAGCAGAACCAGATTCCGCTTCTAGGTTGGAGTCCTTGAAGGATAGATGCGAACAATTAATTGCCGCCTTGGAAGCGAAACTTCAGCTTCACGTCGATACCCAAGTTCGCAACGACACAACAGCTGCACCGAGTGATTCAAGCTCGGAGGATGGTTCGTTAGTTTTGTCTTCGGAAGCCCAAATTCGCCCCCATAGCTCTGCTGTCGCTACGTCTCAGGAAGATGCTGCCTTGCCTATTCGTCCTATTGCTAGCTCGGTTACTTGGAGTTATCCTTTGTCCACTTCACAGTTCTTTGCCCCTCAGCCTATTCCTAGTAGCTCAGCCACGCAACCTGGCATGTACTTGGATTATCCGCCCTTTGCTGATGCTGTCAATCGTCGTTCCTCTGCTGCCGAAGATGTCAACCAGTCTGCGTCGCATAGACACACTTCGACTGCCAACTATTTAGCCATCAACAAATGGAGGATCACCTTCGATGTAGGAAATGGCTTAACTAGCTTTTTAGAGGAAATTGAAGAAACTCGCATAGCTCGAAACGTATCCAAGGATCAACTTTTTGCTGCTGCCATCGAATTGTTCACTGGCAACGCGCGAATTTGGTTTCGTTCCGTTCGCAACACTATTCGTTCTTGGGACGAATTGATCATCGCTTTGAAAGCCGCTTTCCTGCCTTGTGATTATGAAATCAGCCTATGGGATGAGATCCGTAGTAGAACCCAAGGACCCGATGAGCCCGTGACGGTCTATGTTGCTATTATGGAGAACCTTTTTAGTCGCCTTTCTCGTTTACCTGTAGAAATGGAGCGCATAGAGATTATACGTAGGAACTTGCAACCATACTTACAGGCTCAACTGGCTCTCTACTCCCCAACGAGTATCGCTCAGCTTAGACAACTTGGCAAACTGATTGAGGATGCTAGGGTGCGATCTTCAAGGTTCAAGAATCCACCTCCGCCTTATCAGGCTCTCGAATCCGATTTGGCTTATCACAAGCCCCGTTTTGGAGCTAAAGCTGCTGCCATTGAGGAAACTAGTTCCACTCCTAGTCCCTCTGCCCAAGAACAAGTCTGCGAGGTTACAGCTGCTCGACCCTTTTATGTTTGCTGGAACTGCGGAAAGCTCGATCATCGCATGGCCCAGTGCCCATCACTTTGCAATTCTAGGAAGAAAAACTCTGAAGCTAATATTGTCAAACAGTCACAAACAACGACCGATTTACCTACCGAACATCGCATTCTGCTCGATTTCATCTTAAGTCACGCCAGCAAAGATGAGAGGCCCTATCTTCGAGTCTCTATTTATGGCAAGGATCTACTTGGCTTGTTGGACTCCGGCGCGAGCCGTACCATTTTAGGTCGCCAAGGATGGGAAGTATTGAAGGACGTCTGCAAATTAAGCTCTGCTAAATCTACCACCTGGAGCGTCGCCAACGGTGAGAAATGCCATAGTATAGGTACACTTATCGTACTGAGAGATCGCGTGAGAACTTTCGAAGTCCTGGTTATTCCTTCACTCCCACATACATTAATTTTGGGCACCGAGTTCTGGAAGAGGATGGCCCTTGTGCCAGATCTTCGCCATGGGGAATGGACCTTCTCCAAAGCCTCGGCTGATGAGCAAATCGCTGCGATCCGTTCGACTGAACACCTCACGAACGACGAACAAGCTGTGCTTGATCAGACTATCAGCGAAGCTTTTTCTTTGATAGGAGATGGTGTAGGATGTACCCATTTAGTGGAACACGTAATCAAGACGGATGCTGAACCAATTAAGCAGCGCTATTATCCAATCTCGCCTGCTTTACAAAAGCACGTGAATGAAGAGCTCGACGATATGTTAGAAAAGGGCATTGTGGAACCCTCAACATCCGCATGGTCATCGCCCATCGTTATGATAAAGAAGAAGGATGGTTCTTACCGCTTCTGCGTAGACTATCAAAAGCTCAATAAGGTGAGCCAACCGGATGCCTATCCACTTCCGTACATCAGCAACATCTTGGACAAGTTACGTGAGGCACAATACCTGACCACGTTAGATGTCAAGTCAGCTTACTTTCAGGTGCCGGTTTCTGTCGCTAGCCGTCCGCTAACTGCCTTCACTGTCCCTAATCGTGGGTTGTACCAATTTTGTCGCCTCCCGTTCGGCCTTCATACCGCCCCGGCGACTTGGCAACGCCTTATCGACCGAGTTATTGGTGCCGACCTAGAACCTTACGCCTTCACGTACTTGGATGACGTTATTATCTGTACTCCTACCTTCGAAAAACACCTGGAGGTCTTGAAGGAAGTCATATCTAGGATCGCCAAGGCCGGCCTAACTTTGAACCGGGAAAAATGTCATTTTTGCAAGCCCGAACTGAAGTACCTGGGGTACGTCGTGAACTCCAAGGGTCTACTCGTCGACCCGGAAAAGGTCGAAGCAATTTTGAACATCCCTAACCCCAAGACGGTCCCAGAGGTTAGAAGAATATTGGGAATGGCATCTTGGTACCGGCGCTTTGTACCTAACTTTTCGTCCGTAGTGTCACCTATGACTCGCTTGCTTCGCAAGAACCAGAAGTTTGTTTGGTCTGAGGAATGTCAAACCGCATTTGACACCATCAAAGACTGCCTCGTCTCGGCTCCTGTGCTCTCTTGCCCAGATTTCAGTCCGCCCTTCACCATTCAGACGGACGCCTCTGGTTATGGACTCGGAGCCGTCTTGTCCCAGACGTATCCTGAGGGAGAGAAGGTCGTCTGCTGTATAAGCCGTTCACTCACGAAGAATGAGCGGAAGTTCAGCACAACGGAACGTGAATGTCTCGCGGTACTCTTCGCCATCGAAAAACTTCGCCCGTACATCGAGGGAACTAAGTTCGACGTCGTGACCGACCACTACGCCCTCAAGTGGTTGCATAATATTAAAGACCCCATAGGACGCATTGCGCGTTGGGCCATACGCCTACAACAATATAATTTCAATGTTATCCATCGCAAAGGCAAAGACAATGTCGTACCTGACGCTCTATCCAGGTCCGTACCTATTGTCGATGAAGTCACTGAGGACGATGATGTTCAAGACCGGTGGTATGCTCGGATGCGCCTAAAAGTCCGAAACGATCCACAGCACTATCCTGCTTGGCGCGAGTCGAATTTGCAACTTTATAAACACGTGAGGAGCCCATACCCAGAACTCGTGCAGGCCGGTGAAGACTGGAAAATGGTTCTACCTAAGGACAAACGTTCAGAAATACTACGACGTAATCATGATGATCCTACCTCAGGACATCTTGGCGTTTCGAAAACCTTAGGTCACATAGCTCAGAGGTACTACTGGCCCAAGATGCGAACGGACGTTCTGCGCTACATTCGCAACTGCAAGGTGTGTTCCCGCACTAAGCCTGACCAACGACCACCCGCTGGACATATTGGAGGTCACACAAACATCTCGAAGTCCTGGGAGGTCATCTGTATGGACCTCATAGGACCTCTACCTCGTTCATCTCGGGGATATCAGTATATACTCGTAGTGGCTGATTGTTTCTCTAAACTCCCTCTTGTGTTTCCCCTTCGTAAGGCTACGGCCGCTGCAGTCGTACGTCACGTTGAAGAGAACGTATTTTTATTGTTTGGCGCTCCGAAGAGAATTATCTGCGACAATGGTGTCCAGTTCAAGAGTCGCGAATTTACTGCCTTGGCTAGGAACTATGGCTGCAGAATAGCGTTTACAGCGTTGTATCACCCTCAGGCAAATCCAACGGAACGCATCAATCGTGTTCTGAAAACAATGCTTACAGCGTACGTGTCCGACAAACAACGTGAGTGGGATAAATACTTACAACAAGTCGCTTGTGCCATAAGAACCTCCAAGCATGATGTCACTGGTCATAGCCCCTACTTTTTGAATTTTGGCCGAGAAATTACACTCGACGGGAATCCTCAAGAAAGATCTGAAGATGAAGGTCCCGAACTTCGTGTCATCAGGGATGAAAACCCCAATATAAGAGCCCAAGCGCTGCAACGATTGTACAAAGAAGTAAAAGTTCGTCTTGCTAGGGCCTACGATCGTTCGAAGGTATACTACAACCTGCGAAGACGACCTGATGAATATCAGGTAGGCAACTCCGTTTGGAGAAGAAACTTCACGCAATCAGATGCTGCTAACCACTATACTGCTAAATTGGCACCCAAGTTCATTGGACCCTTTATAATTCATAAGAAATTGTCTCGCTTCATATATCAACTTAAGGATCCAGACGGACGTCTACGCGGGAATTGGCATGCCAAAGACTTGAAGCTCAATAACGCTGTCGACGATAATGATGATTTGGTTTAGTCTACGTCTTTTTGGGAGGTTGGTTTGGGGACGTCGGACGGAACCTTTGGGACCCAACTCACCTTTCCTTTTTCTCGAATTGGAGTCCCGACCTAAACATCTGGTCCCTTCATTTCTCGCATCTTTCTCTGTCTCATTTTTTTTCTCTTGTTTGAAAGGGATGTTCCCTCTTTTTGCTGTGTTCGTTCTCTTTATACTTCGTGTTATTTTGGATATCCGTCGTTCGCTTTCCTGTCTCCCACTCCGCATTCTTCCGAGGTGTTTGCGTTTCGGGTGCATCTTTGTTGCAGCCTGACGTAGCCTTCCCTTCCACCGGCGCAGCTCACGTCATCTTGCAGCGACGGAAGAGGTTGGTGTCTAGTTGTCTTCGATGATGTGCTTGGACTCTTACATGCTCTCTTCTTGTCTCCTCCTTTAGATCCTTTGTTCCTTCCCTTTGTTTCCTTCCGGCAGGCATCGTTTTTTTTTGTCTCTTAGGGCGATTTCTTTTGTTGGCATTTGTATGGTCGGGTAAATCTGGGGTGATTTACCCTCCCTTTTGTGAGGGGAGGATTTGTTAGGATACTTTTGGAGTGTCCCCCGTAGTATTGAACTTTTGGCTAGCTGAATTTTGACCTTGAATATTTATGGTTGGCTTTTGTCAATGTTTGCATGCTTTAAACTAGGTATAATTAGCTGTATCTTATTTTTAATTATTTGCCTAAAATTATCAAGCAGTTTGGTAAGCAACTCCTCGAATAATTACCCATATTTTACTAATTAAATTTATTTTGGTCGTATTCCTACAGATATTTGTGTATGGCGTTTAGGCAACCCCTGTTACAAATTCTTCTACACTATTCTAACGGGTGTTCATAAACAGTCGTCATCCCAGTTGCCTTAAAAAACAAAATGTTATGTCTTTGATTAATTCGTACAACACAATGAAACGTCATTAAGTACTGTCATAGCGCATTTTTTCTCAATTTTAATAGACATACGTTTCTGAAGTCAAAACCTACTGGGATGACGACTGTTTATGAACACCCGTTATTTGTTGCTAGATAAAGGATATCACTTGCTGCAGTCACAATTTTTCAGGCTGTTTTTTTCGCATCCTCTGGCCCAAAAATTTTGGAAAGTTTTGATAACTGGTAGCTGGTGGATTTTTGAGGTCTTTCCCATTTTAAACTTGGTGCAGGCTGCTGGTGCCTCGGCCGTGTGCTTGAATTTTTGAGCTAATTAGTATAGCTCAGCTCCGTTTTGATTTTTCGGAGGATCTGAAAAAGCACATGTGCCCTTAAAACGTTCGTATTTGATTTGGTTATACGTACGTCCTTCGCAACTGCGGATTCGTCTGAGGCCAGCATTGCTTCTGCCCTTTCTTCTGGCTCGATTCCAGCGTGAGGTAAGATAAGGCCAGTTTCTTCTTATTTGGGACTTATTTGGGCATTGTGCGTTATAGCCATTTACTGCCGGATGCCATTCATTTACTGTGGGACTCCATTCCCTGTGGGATTCGATTTGCTGTCGATTTCGATTTACTGTGGACTTGGATTTATTGTGGGATGCCATTTCCTGTCGGCTACGACCTTGGGAGAGTTCGGACGCTTCCTGCGAGAGGTTGAACTCCCCCCTGAAGAGGCTTAACACTCCTTGTTCAGCTGCACTCTGCGGGCATCCATACCGTGGATTTGGGCCCCTGAAACCATCGAATTGTCAAGGAGCTCTACCAATTCCCTGGTAGCTACGCTGGAGGGGTAGCACTGCACTCACCTGTGATACAATCACCGCCTCCTAGGTCCGCTGGGCCTCTCGCTGTGTCTGCCGAAACCTCCATCGCTTCTGCCGTCCCCGGCCTTCCGCAATCCACAGGTTGGGAGCTGACATGTTTTTACTACAGGCAAGAATCTGATATAGCTATTTGCGCCTGGTGTATTTTATAGTTAGTTAATAGTATCTCGTCTCGTTAATAGTTAGGACATGTGCGATAATTTTTGGCATAGCAACGCTTCGTCTAGTTAAGTTATTAGTGCATGCTTTCGTATAGATCTGATGCGTTATTATAATAGGGCTTTTGCAAATTTCGAGCATCCATTTTGTGCATTTGAGTGAGCCTTATCGAATCATTAATCGAGCTTACCTGACTTTCTGAAGGCAGCTCTGCGGTTTGTTCAATATACAGATATTTATATTCACCTTCGCCGGCCGCCGCGCCACATCGAGCTCCCCTGCAAGTCGTATGTTAGATCTTTCGTTTAATTACTTCAGATTTAGGGTTGTACTCACGGCTCGTTGCCCGCGGTTTGTTTAATATACAGATCTTTATATTTATTTTCGTCGCCATTTGCTGTCAGCCGTCTGAAGTTTGCCGCGTCGTTTCGATGTTGATAGTGGCTAGAGTAGCGACATCGGTAGTCGATTGCTTCTGCAGTTTCAGTTCATGACTGGTTAATCTCGGGTTAGTAGCGATTGCGTCATAAGGCCCGCCGCCGGTAGAATAATTGTCAATTCCGCGTTATTGTACTTTATTTGCGAGTCTTTACGTAGGTACAAGTTTGCCGAAGGTTTATTCAAGCGATTGCTTTAGCGTTCATTTATACACCTGATGTATTTCCATTAAGAAAACTGCTCTGTGACTATATGGGCATAAACCCTCGTAGTTTTGACATTCGAAATTTTGGATTAATTACTTAGAATCTTTCTGAGCTGATATTCGGGGTTTCGCATCAGCTGAGCGCTTGCATAACCTGGCCCTGCTATATCCTGCCTCACAGGGGTTAATTTATTTTTTTTAATTTAATATTCGATACGCTTCCTTTAAACCTCGCGTTATTTTATTTTAGGCTCGAAATGTTTTAGTGCGTTAGCTTATTCATATATATTAATAGCCCCCTTTATTGTCTTTTTTTATGTACTTGTATTTAGTTAATATTTTTGAAAATCGAGTATTGTCGATGATTAGCAATATTCTTTTTTTTTTATCTATACTTATATGTTTGCGGGTTTGCGATGCACTATAGTACGCACCAATATGTTTAAAATAAAGCTGTGATCTATTCATTGGTCGTTGGTTTGTTTATTTTTGACTTGCTGGTTTTTATCCTCGTCCTTGTGTAAGGTCCGGCACAAGGAATTGGATCTGAGTCTAGGACCTGGCGCCCACTCCTTTTTTCTGTATTCTCTTTCAGCATAGCTGGAACCCTGCGACCCTCGCGGCGAGCTAGCCCAATTAGGCCGATAGTTACCGGCCGGCAAAATAACTAGTATAACTTTCGCCAAAAGGTAAGGCCGACCGTCTATCTTTCCTTACAACGTGTCTAATCGCAATGCAATAGATGCTAAAGCAGCCGATCTTCGCAGCGGTGAACATTACATAAGGTATATTAGATATTAGATATTAGATATTATTTTTCTATCTATATATGTTATTTAACATTGAAGGTGTTCAGAACGTGCTTTTCTGAGTTTAATAGCTTATATTGTTATTAGCTCCCTAAAATTCGAGCCGCCAGCCTAGAAGCGACGATGCACGATGAGTACCTAAAAAGCATAGCCGCTTTACCTAAGATACGCCACGGCCACAGCGCAACTAACATGGACATCTTTAAGAATGCTGCCTTAGCAAAACTGGAGCTAATCCAAGATCTGTTAGCTGTGGAGAGTGCGATTCGTGCAAGACGTCAGGAGCTCGATGAAAAGGCTAAGTAACAAGTAGATAATCGTTTAACATATCATACACCCCTAACACAAAAAACCTCCTCCTACCCTCTCCAGGGTGTCTAAAGCAAATCCTCCCCGTGGTGACACCTGGGTATTCCGTTCGAGGTTTAATTTGTTAATCAGTGTTTGTAAATAAAGGTGTTCATTTCGTTTGTGGATAGTAAGCCTCGAGCTGGGTAGCTAATCGCGCAATTAGTATATTAACCGATTGCGCGAGACTAATTTGCCATTATGTTCAGGTGCACTGCTTGTGGAGAGTCCTTCACCAGAGCTGACAATTTGTTTCGCCATCGAAGAGATAGCTGTCGCCACGAGGTTGGCCACCCATCGACGAGTGGTAAGTGGAAACGTGTTGATTGCTGCTGATTATATCAATTATGTGTTTCCTAAAGGTGACGCTATGGAGGCTTCGGTAGCAGCTGGTGAGGAACCATCGGCGAGTAAACGCCCAAGACTTAATGACTCCAGCGGTGGTGAGTGTGTCTCTATTGTAGTGTTTCATGTTTTCTAACGTTTGGTTTAACAGAACAGCTCCCCAGGACGCAATACTGCGACGTGTGTGATGAAAATGTTCCTTGGACTTGTTTCGTTGGACACCTGAAGAGCAATCGTCACACGAGGCGGTGTGATGTCGTCCATCTGGGGAAAGGAGTGGTGGCCGTTCCAAGGGCCTTCAAGTCCCGTGTCCAGGGAAAATTATCATATAAGTGTTGTAGAATATATGACCGAACTGAAAGACAAAATTATAGGTCTTATAGAACGGCAACTGACCAAATTAAACAGTATAAAATTCAATTTCGAACTTTTCGGGTATTTTATTTTGGAGACTCAAGATGTACAAGACGTCAAAAGTTTTAATACGACCAACGAGGTGGTCACTCGCGGTACAGACTTGAACGAATTATATAATAATTTAACGTTGATATTGGACCAGAAGGTGTCCAAATTTGAGGAACGTGATTCAGGTGTGTATTACAACTGTAATTCTTGTTAATGTTACTAACCGCAAAATGTTTACAGGGTGGATCTTGAAGCAGTTGCTGTACCTAGAATTAAATATAAATAAATTCAATCCGTTTCGGGCGTCTTCGTATATCCCGCTCCCGAAGCAGATTCACTCCAAGAAAGCGATCGTGAACGTCCAAAACGTCGATGACGAGCGTTGTTTCGGGTGGGCGGTAACCTCGGCCATCTGCAAACCGGATGGACCGTCTAATCGAACGAGTTCGTATCTAGATTGCAACGAGTTTTTAAATTTTAAGGACATTGAATTCCCTGTTAGATTGCGCGATATTTCTAAATTTGAAAAAAATAACCCTCAACTTTCTATAAATGTATACGCGTTGGAAAAGACTTTTCAAAACGATATTACCATATATGAAGTTGTGGGACCTCTGTACTATTCGCCACGTATAAAAAACGGACATATAAATTTGTTGCTTCTAACAGACGGCGAAGGTAATCACCACTACTGTTGGATCACCAATATGTCTAGGTTAGTTTCGCGGCAAATAACGGCTAGGGCCAATGCAAAACATTTTTGTAATGGTTGTCTAAATTACTTTCGCACCGATGCCCATCTGGAGAACCATAAGCTTTTTGACTGTAATCATGTATGCACAAAGTTGCCTAGGACAGAGCCGATCACGGATAAGTGTGGAGAGGTGAGGCCCCAGAACATTCTTAAATTTGATAATTATCATAAGCAATTGAAAGTGCCCTATGTTTGCTACGCAGATTTCGAGACCGTTTTATCACCTGTCGATGGTGGGGATCAGGAGCCGGATCGCGAAAGACCATATACGATCAAAACTTGCGAGCACAAACCGTATTCTTTCGCGTATTATTTGAAATGTTCTTTTGATGATACTCTATCCAAATTCGAAATTTATAGGGGCGAGGAAACTGTGGACGTGTTTGTTGAGCGTCTAGACAGAGACGTTCGCGCGCTATATTCCAACAGTTTGAAGCATGTTGTACCCCTCAAGCCTCTGGCTCCGCAAGAAATTCAAAATTTTAAGGATGCTGCTTCATGTCATATTTGCAATCGTCCTTTTGGAGAGGGAGACGTAAAGGTTCGCGATCACGACCATTTGACTGGAGAATATCGGGGAGCTGCTCATTCCAATTGCAATCTGAATTATAAACTTCCAAATTTTATTCCCGTATTTTTTCACAATTTAAATTACGATTTCCACTTTTTTGTCAAACAGTTAGTTCAAAATAACTAGGAGCTTGATGTCATTCCGGAAAATAAGAAAAAATATATTTCATTTGGTAAACGTCTTTGGGTAGATGAAGTCGTTGTTGACGGAAAACGAAAAAACGTATATATGCAAATTCGATTTTTAGATAGTTACCGATTTTTAAGTTCTTCTTTAGCATCGCTGGCCGCCACGTATCAGATGATCAGTGTGTTGAAATTTATAAGCAATTCGGACATGACATCAAATTCGAACTGATGAGACAGAAAGGTGTGTTTCCCTATTCGTATCTGTATTCATTTACAAAATTAGACGAGCCTGCGTTGCCCACAATCGCCCAGTTTTATGATCATTTAACCGAGACGCATATTACTGAGGTCGATTACGAGCGCGCCGTTAAGGTCTGGAAAACTTTCGAATGTCAAACGTTGGGCGACTATTCCGATGTTTACCTCAAATGTGACGTGTTTATATTGGCAGACGTTTTCGAAAACTTTCGAAATTTTTATTTAAATTAATATAATTTAGATCCGGCGCAGTACTTCACCGCCCCCGGTTTAAGTTGGGACGCCATGTTAAAATATACGGGGGTTGAGTTGGAACTGTTGAGAGATATGGATATGTTTCACTTTTTTAGAAAGGGTATTCGTGGGGGAGTCAGTACTTGTGTCGGGCGAAAGGCTATTGCCAACAATAAATTTGCGGGTAACTATGACGCTTAAAAACCCACTTCTTTTATTGTTTTTTTAGATTCAACCAACTTATACGGGCATAGTATGAGGCAGTTTCTACCGCAAGGTGGTTTTGTTTGGTTGACTGACGACGAAATTGATAGTTTTGACGTATTTCAAATTTTGGACGACTCAGATACTGGGTACGTGTTGGAAGTTGACTTGCGATACCCTGAAAATTTACATGACGATCACAATGACTTCCCCTTTTGCCCCGAGCTATTGGTGCCTCCACATGGAAAATTTAAAAATGCAAAATTAATTCCAAATTTGTATGACAAACACAATTATATTATTCACTACAGAAATTTGAGGCAATGTTTAGAGGCCGGCTTGATTTTGGTTAAAACGCATAAAATACTTAAGTTTAGACAATCTCCATGGCTCAGATTGTTAGGTCATTTTGGTATTTTAAATAGCCGCCTAGGCTTTAGGGCAGCGTGCCCGTACGCTAAACCCTTTTAGTTCTTTATTTGGCTCCATCGCCTAATTCCAGAATCATGATTTCGCACATATTTGACCCCAAACGCAGCATTTCTCGTCGGTTGGAGCTCCCCTCTGATGGCGCTGTGGCAGCCGAGCATATCGCCCGCAGGAATTCCGAATCTTCTAGAAAGCACGCCGCTGAGGCGTGATACCATTGGTGCCGGCATTAAGTTGTTTCATTTTATCGCCCCGCGATTGGCTGCCAAGCTTTAGTCACGTGGGGACGCGACCAAGGTGACCTATGCCAGCGCTTCCCTCTGGGCATTCAGCCGAGAGCCGTCGATCGTATAAGAGGTCGGATAGTGTGTGTGAGTTCGTGCGGCGCTTCCGCCCTTGGCGAAGGCGTCAGCCTTTTTCCCGTCGAGTGCTGCTTCAGCAAGTATGTGACAAACGGTTTCGCCTAAAGGGCAGTGAACGGCAGTCCGTTGCAGAGAACGCTCGTGTGGTGGTTGTGAGTCTGAGTTTCGAATTGTCTTCGGCGTAGTGTGGGTGTTTTTGAGCCCAGTTCCTGCTTCCATAAGTAAGGGGTCGTGCCCCCTTCATCTCGACCTACGAGGATCTGTCCCGCAGAACGAAAGTGGCCCATTTTTCGTCGTCCCGTCGTACGCGTCCTGACGCGCTTCACGTCGCCATTGTGGCGGATGTGCACTCATCCCTATAGCCGTCGAACATCGAAGGTACCTGCCACCTAAGACTGCAGCCTGTCGCAACTCGACTGTACCAGGCTCCCTAACCGCCTACATATTAAGGTATGTGTCTTTGAACTGATTACCGCTGTGAACGCGAGCGAGCCGTCACATCTCTGGTGCCTACAGGCACTGTCGTCATATTTGTCCATGTCGCGAGTGCTAATTTGATCTTTGCTGTTCGCTGCATAAGGCGTCGCGCCAGCATATTTGTGCATTCCTTCAGAATTGCAGACTGTCCATGTCGCGAGTGCTAATTTGATCTTTGCTGTTCGCTGCATAAGGCGTCGCGCCAGCATATTTGTGCATTCATTCAGACTTGCAGACTGTCCATGTCGCGAGTGCTAATTTGATCTTTGCTGTTCGCTGCATAAGGCGTCGCGCCAGCATATTTGTGCATTCCTTCAGAATTGCAGACTGTCCATGTCGCGAGTGCTAATTTGATCTTTGCTGTTCGCTGCATAAGGCGTCGCGCCAGCGTATTTGTGCATTCATTCAGACTTGCAGACTGTCCATGTTGCGAGAGCTAATTTGTTCATTACTGTTCAACATCTGTCGCTAGGTTTAGAGCGCGCGCGCCAGCTGGTGTCCTTAGTTATAATCTAGTTATAGATATAGGGTGACGCACTCTGCTGCCCCATTGTAACCCGTTAGTCAATACATGATTTGTTAGCTAAGGGAACTATTGTTTTGTTTCGACTTGTGCATGTTCTGTTACAGATAAACGCCCCCTTCATTGTACTGATTATTGTGCGACGGAACGAGGGAGCTTTGAGCGTACAGGTGGGTAAGACAGCTGCGTAGTCGCGGTCGGATTGACACCTAATTACAATCCTTGCATAAGACAATCCCGAAATTGTTATTTGACCTTGCAATTCTTGAATAATCCTATCGGCGGAGTATTTTGCGTGCTTCGCTCCCGTCTAACCGTCCAGGCCCGGTTAGTCGGGTTAAGACAGGCTTGGTGGCGCCCTCATAATTTCGACATACCCTATACATATATATTATGCCGCAACACGCTTGCCCAGAACGTATCGTGTGACTCACGCCCGACTCCCTGAGCGTTCCAGCCGTGGCCCTTTAGCCTGTTTCTAGCAAATCTCAGGGCAAGTGTGCCAGTTTTCCAGGACTGATTCCGTGGTGCGATGCTCACCTTGGGTGGGTGTCGTAAAGTTTTTTTAATACCGTAACAAGATCCTACATCGATTTAAACACAAATTTACGTAACAAGTCTGACAATGAATTTCATCGAAATTCATTCAAACTAGCTAACAATAGCGTCTTTGGTAAAACCATGGAAAACGTGGACAAAAGGGTTCTTGTAAAGTTAATTAGTCATTGGGAGAAAATTGGTAATAGAATGGGGGCAGAAGCTTTGATATTGAAACCTAACTTTAAAGATAGAATTCGGTTTGGGGAAAATTTAATAGCAGTGGAAATAAACAGAACATCGGTTTTATATAACAAACCCATTTATGTTGGTTTCTCAGTTTTAGATCTTTCGAAAACGGTAATGTACGATTTTTATTACAAATTTTTAAAGCATAAATACGGTCTTAATGTGTCTCTACTCTATTCGGACACTGACTCATTCATCCTGGAAATTTTTACTGAAAATGTTTACGCGGACATGCAAGAGCACCTTGATCTCTTTGATACATCAAATTACAAGAATGGTCTGCACGGAATTTCGAGAACCGAGTCTGTTGTTGGCAAATTTAAGGATGAGTACGCGGGGGTGGCTGTGTGTAGCTATTACGGGGTCGGTGCAAAAACATACTGTGTAAACGCTGTTGGTAAGGAAGCCAAAAAGGCGAAGGGAGTTAGAAAGAGTGCTGTTCGGAATCACCTCACCACCGAAATTTATAAATCTGTAGTCGAAAAGAAGAGGGAAGTTGTATTTTGTCAGATGTATGTGTTTCGTTCCCGTTTACACACTATGTACACCGAATTAATGAATAAGGTTGCGCTTTCTTCGCGAGATGATAAACGCTTCCTTATTCCTAATACTACCAAAACCTTAGCGTGGGGTCACCGTGACATAGATGATGATGATGATAACAGTCCTCTAGACAAATTGCTGCGCATTGCCGAAACGATGACGTAGCAATACGTTCGCGGAACAGTATTCGTTATTACTTAACAGCAGACGTCCTACACGGCAGAAGCTTTCTTGTACTTTGTAGGTTTAGTTATTGTATATAGCAATTATAGTATAGGTTAAGAACACTAGCTTGTATGATATAGGTAATAGTAAGTTAAATTTTACGAAAAATCTGATTGTTTGGGTCCGCATTACCAAGTATATTTGTTATTTAACACTGTAGTCACTCATGTTCAGCATTTACAATAATAAATTACTGTAAAACATAAAAAGTTTTTATTTAAAGAAAATAAATGGTAGTAAAACAAAAAAGTGTTCTATTGAAAGAGTTCTATAGAATCATAATAAGTTATACATCGTTTTTGGATATCCAGGAATTGTGACGATTATCGAATCCCAACCACTTTACGTAAAGCTGATTACCCTTCTTCTTCAACACCTTTTCTACCAGGTATACGTCCGAGTGTTTGGTTTTCTGTAATTCGTGCCCGTAAAATCCACCTTTGATTTCCTGTCCTTCCTGATCGGTGAGTCTGTAGGTGGTAGGATTTGTAAGTCGCACTGTGGCTATTTTGAATATTTCGTTGCTCCAGCTGGGTGTGTAGCCCTTGCTAAATATCGAACGATATTTACTAATGCGTACAGAATCTCCTTTATGAAACTTTTGAGGTGTCGGATCTACAGTTTTTGTGTGGCTGTACACGGTGTGTAACAGACGTTTGGCATTTTTAAGATTAACTTCAGCCGGCTTCATACCTGGTGTGCTATGCTTAGTTGTGTTATATTTGCTTAAAAGTTAAGGTAGAATGTCCAACCGTTTGTAGGACACTTGCAAACTAAACTGCTTCCACATCATGTTCTTAAGGGTGCGGTTACATCTTTCTATGATGCTGCTTTTCATAGTTGAATACGTGCTGTAATGATTTATCTTGTAACGTCGCATCAATGCTTGAAAATCGCTGTTATAAAATTCTTTTCCCAAATCGGTTTGCACGTTTTTAGGAGATACCTTCATATTAGCAAGAACTTTTCGCATAGCTGCCGCTACATCTTTTCCCGTTTTCCGTTTTACCGGAAGAGCCCACAAGTATTTAGAAAACGCGTTAATAACAGCTAAAATGTATCGATAACCTTTATTGCTTCGTGCATATGGCTGCATCTCCACCAAATCCGCTTGTAGTAAATCATGCAATCCTTTGAGAATTACCCGTCGTCTCTTGAAATTTCTTCGCGCTGGTTTGTGAAGTTCTGCAACTAGATCCTCCTTAGGACTCATTGCCGAATGTTGCTGTATCGACTGCTATGGGACATTTAAGCAGCAGTTGCACGTATAACTTAGTGTTTATGGATTCGAATTGCAGTTTATCTTCTCGCCGCAATGTCTTACCGACAAGCGTGTCGTGTTTGATGCCGTTGATGTGTGATACTACCAAAGGTCCATTGACTTGAACACTTATGATCTCACCGATCGTTAACGGAAAAATGTACTCCTTATTACCGAAAATTTTGGAATATCCGTTTTCATCATAACCACGCCCCACTAGCAGCAGTGGTACTTCTATATGGAGTTGGTTTACATTTTGAACTTTCATAAAAATATGTTTGCGATGAGAACCGTAGCGCGCGCTATGGTAGTGGCGTCCAAATTTGTCTATGGGCATTACTCTATCGTCTAACACCTTCTGATCGTAATTCAATAGGTACTCTGCTTTTGTACTCGCCTTAGTGAATTATTTTTGCATCTCGTAGAGCTTGGGTGATGCTTACGATTTCGTTGGAATGGCCGGTGTGCCCCGCTACCTGAGAGGCTAGTAATATGCGCAGACGATCCACTAATGAATTTGGATCCTTCCAAGGAACAAATTCCACTTTTTTATTGGTTACTGTTAATAATCCCCTACCGGTACGCTGCACCCTCGATGCGGCTCTGGTATGTTGTCTAATGTCGGAAGATGTAGCCAGGGGGCGTACTACTTTCATATATTTTGCGCCGGCGTTGCCGCTTATCCCTTGGGTTGGATCGTAGTTCTTACGATTTGCGGCGGACCGGTTCACTATGTCATAGTAATTTTCACGGTCTTTGGTTGTATAAGTCATCGGTTTCTTTAAGAACATTAATTCGTAAAAGCCGGGGGTGCCTTTGTATACTATTCTATTGCCGTGATCTGTAATAACCATGTCCTAACCCTCAAAAGTAAGCTGTTTATTCCCATTTGCAAACTTATCAGTGTCTATGTCCCATCGAACTCCATAGTGGAGATCGTACTTGCTCTCTGTATCTCGTATCATTCCCTCGATATATTTTTTAGCTAACCCTGAGAACTGTTCCAGGTATTCCCCTAGAACTTTCGGTTCCATCGTTTGTCGCACGGTTTCCCTAGCCTCTGCTACTGAACTTTCAATTGCCGCTTCTTCTTCTTGAACTTCTACCTGTTGCTCCTCATCCGGTAAACTCTCATACAATACTTCTCTGTCAAGAAATCTAGGTGTGGATGTTACCAACGCTGAAGTCGACGGTCCGGGAATGGCAATGTCGGGGGTTGACGGTCGTACGGGGGTTTTACCATTTCTCGGACGGGGTAGGATAGATGGTGTGGACACTCGTCGTTTGATGGTTCTCAGCATAGGTCCTACTTCTTGCTGTATTGTTTGACCTTCTTCTTGCTTGATGGATGTTAGCAATTCCGTGAGTGGTTGGGAAATTGGTTTAAATTGCTCCGCAAGAGCCGTCTGCGATTCGGCGATATCTGCTATTAAAGTTTCATATTTCCGCCTGACAGCCTTTCTAGCTTTAATAAGATCGCTTACTAACCGTTTGTCCATGTTGCTATTACTGTCGTTGTTCGTAGACTAATAATTTGTACAGCAATGGTCCATGCCTATATAGTGAAATAACTGTCAAACCCTTTTCTATAACGACCGGCGTTGATTTCGCTTTCTTTGTCGATAACTAAAAATCCATGATCTTTGATCCAACAGTGGGAACATAAGTTTTTAAACTTTTCGAATGACATGTCTGTGTTTACATGATCATCGTAAATGTGTTTAAGATTGGTGTGGTCTTGCCGGAATACGATTATGATATTCGCATTATCTCGTACCAGTTGTTTCGGGATTGATGAGTAAGTCTGACAGAGGTAAAAACAATCTATATTTCGATGACGTCCGAAACTAAAATAATCTCTAATTATGCTTTGAGTGTCGCATGCCACATCATCAAACACAATAACAGAATTTTCTTTCGCCTCGTGTGGTTTGATAACCTCACACCGATTTCTTTTAGTGACTTCAGGAGTATCTTCAGAAATTTGTATTTAGGTTGGTCAAGGGTTTTGGAATACAAATACAAGTTGTGAAACCGCACCCCATTGCGGTGCACCAAAAGACTGATCATCGCATTGGTTTTCCCAGAGCCGGAACGACCAATGATCAAACCCCTTTTACATCTCATACTCAGTAAAGTGCCGTGTCGTTTGAACCTCTGTGACATGGAATTTACTGTATGATTTACTACCGGCAGCGAACATTTTTGTTTCACAAGTTTGACGTTCTCCATCGTTTTCGGACGGGGACGAACTAGCTTCTAACCGCGCTGTGCTAAGTATATATCTACCCCCTTTGAGCTTCACACCGTCAGTCGCTCTTCGACGAGCGTTTCTTTAAGATGAGTTATACTAGACGTAAAACTCGTAGTCGTCATCGAATCGTAAGAGGGAAAGGTCGCGGTTTGTTGAACACCCTTATTGACAAGTTACCCTTCGAATTACATATACCAGGTTACAAGTTTTGCGGACCTGGTACTCGTTTAAACAAACGCCTTTCTTGAGGTGATCGAGGAAGAAACCCTCTGGACGAGGCTTGCAAGCAACACGACATCGCATACTCACAATCTAGCAATCTTTCGACACGTCACGCGGCGGATAAAGTTCTTGCACAGAAAGCTTGGGAACGCGTTAAAGCAAAAGACTCTACTCTTGGCGAAAGAGCGGCAGCTCTTGCTGTTACAGGGATTATGATAGGGAAAACCAAACTCGGCATGGGAGTCTCTCGGAAACGAAAGCGTACAGAACCCATTGCTGTTATGGGAACACCCCGGAAACGAAGACGTACACTACCTATTGCCGCACAAAAATTTGGTACGGGAGTATCTAGAAAACGGAAGCGCACACAACCCACTGTTGGTGTAAGAGTCTCCCGGAAACGAAAGCGCGCGCTACCTATTGCCGCGCAAAAATTTGGTACGGGGGTATCTAGAAAACGAAAGCGTACAAGGTGTAGTAGGCGTAAACGTATTGGAGACGCGGTCATTTTTAAATCGCGAAGGAAACGCCGAATTCGTTCCAGAGTAGTACCTGTTCCCAAGAGAGGAGGTATATTACCGCTTGTACCCATACTTGCTGCATTAGAAGCATTGGGGTCCCTCGGAGGCGGTGCTGCAGCAGTCGCTAAAGCGGTAGGCAACTCAAAGGCTTCTAAAAAGGATCTCCAGGAAAAGGAACGGCATAACAAAGCTATGGAATCCATTGCTCGAGGAAAAGGGCTATATCTACGACCTTATCAGTCAAAAAACTACCGTTGAAGCTACCACGCCGAGCGTTGACGAACTTCGATATTGCACAGTACGTTAAACGCTTAGAAATTCCTCATTTTAGGGGGATATTTATGCGAGATGCCCTACCCGACAAAATTCGTCAACGAAAATGCGGTGTTACTAACTTAGACGATGATGTTGGACCTGGCACACATTGGACAGCCCACGTTAAAGCTGATCGATTTGTTCTGTATATCGATAGCATAGGTCGCTTACAACCTCCTCCCGAATTAGTAAACTACTTTCGCAGCGATGGTAGCAACAACACAATTATGTACAACTCTAATAGATATCAAAAACTCGCATCATACACATGCGGACATTTGTGTCTCAAATTCTTATATAACTTTGCAAAACCGCTTTTGTCGTCAGTTTAAGTGCCGCGCTTCATCATGTCCAGTATATTCACTCTTACGGGAGATTCATCTGTTCTTACTGCAAATTTTGACCCTCCCATTTTCTTAGACAATGGTAGCGAATACGTCTTGGGATTGTTAAGTTTCGAAACCTACTATACTATTCCAAACGTTAGACCTCCCAACAATGAATTTCATCTTGTTGGAGAACCTCCTATTATTATACCGGAGGGAGCATTGTTAAGTGTTTCATAAAATTGTGCCGCCTCGCTTGTAGTTGTGCATTGTACTATGCGCATTTCAGAATTCTTGGAGCGCGCCTGTCGTCGCCACTTACGTTCCGTCTGTCAACGTGGCAGCACGCGAACCGGTCACTCCGAGAAACGCTAATTCTTTGTTTTAAATGTTCAAATGTTTGTGTGTTAATTTATGGCAATAAATTACTTACTTTGCTTTCAACGAGTGCATTATTTAGTAAAGAAAATCAATACAGTCCATTAACGTCCAAGGCGAGCTTGCAACCAGGAATTTTCCAAACATAACGGAAAACTGGAAGGCTCCCCAACAAGCATATGAAATTACCGACATTGCTGAATTTTTACATAACCAACTCGATTCTGATGTGGGTGTTAAACAGGTACTGCTACGTGGAAACAACAGCACCTTAAAAACCGAAATAAAGTCCACCGTTCCAATCGACTTTCAAAGCGACAATACTATCCGGGACATGTTAGGCTTTGAGAAAAAAGTTTATGCTGCAGATAGGTGGCACACAGCTGAACATGTTACGAAAATTTTGAACATCAACTCATTTCTTATTCATTGCAACATCTCCGTTGGTTCATATAAAAATGGTAAGCCCGGCCATATCATTCACCAATTCTTCCCCATAGTACCACCCAGGTACAAAATAGTGGAAACCCCTAACCCAGTCATCTATCTACCGATCAGCACGAAACAGATCACTAACTTAACTATTAAAATACTAGACCAATCGGATAATCCTGTCAGTTTTAGTAAAGAGACCGTCACGGTAACATTACATTTGTTCTGGAACGTTATGGCGTTCGTGGTGTAGCGTTAGATGTCTTTCGCAGTTACTTGTCGGATAGAGTGCAACATGTCAAAGTCAACGATACTATTAGTGAACCCTTGATTGTTAGAGTGGGTGTACCTCAGGAGACCGTTATGGGTCCAATACTCTTCCTTACCTATATTAACTCTCTGTTGTCCTTGTTGGCAGATGCAAAAATTATATCCTATGCCGACGATACGGTCATCACCTTTTGTAAGAATTATTGGGAAGAAACTAAAGGGGCTGTTCAGGCTGGTATGCAAAAAATAAAAAATTGGCTAAATTTGTATCATTTATCATTAAACTGTAACAAAACCCACTACCTGGCATTTACTCTAACAGACACTAATAGACCTGATTTCACCAGTATAAAAATCACAGGCATGAAAGATGAAATTAAAGAGGCTAATGAGGTTAAATACTTGGGTATAGTAATTGATAAAAATCTGAAATGGAGTTACCATGTGGATTATCTGACGAAAAAGGTGAGGAAGCTAATTTACAAATTTTATCGGCTACGGGAGTTTCTTTCGACAAAACTATTGTTATTAATTTACAAGTCTCTTGCTGAATCCCTATTTCGTTATGGTATCCTAGCATGGGGAGGAATGTATAAGAACTCATTACAGAAATTAAATGTAACCCAGAATTGTATACTAAAAATCATATTCAAGAAAAAAAGACGGTATCATACGAACCTAATTTATATAGAAGATGTCTGCAATATTAGATCACTATATTTTCACAGTTTATGTATATATGCATTTAAAAATAAGATATTTCAAAATCGTATATCTTCTGTACATCACATTCGAAGTTTTACTAACGAGCGCATAGCCATCCTGCAATTTAATAAATGTATTTGTCAGAGATTTGTGATGTACACCATGCCTAAAACCTGTAACCTTCTGCCACTGGAAATCAGGCATGTTAATAATCTTAAAACATTTTCAACCATGTCCAAAAGATTTATCTTTCAAAATTACCAAGATTTCATTAAAATTTTAGAAAATTGAAACTTACCTACCTCTTGTTAACTTGCCTATTACTGTTTACTATTAATTTTACTATTATAAGGTAACTATATGTATGTATAACCATATGTTCTGTTCACAGCACAACACAAGTGTTAAATCACTTAGGTGCTCACTCTGTACACTGTTACAAAATTTGCGTGCAAATTATACAATAGTTTTCTTGTACTGTAATCTTAAGTATACTTTATATTTTTTATGCTTTTTTCCTATGTATTGTAACTGGGTGCAATAAATAAATAAATAAATAAATAAAAAGAAACTGTAATCGGTTTTCGATTCACCACTCCGTACCGCCTCTGCTTCACTTCCTATAAGAATCGTCGCCCACACCCTCGTAAGATCAGTACGGCTTCGTCCACCACGCAGCTAACTAAAGCAAACAGAGACTTCTTGAGGTCCTTAGGCTTTACAATAGTGTAATGAGTATTTTAAATATTGGAGAGCGAGTCCTCGTCGACACTTCTATCATTAGCAATCAATTGCACACACATCAACCGTATACAAACCGTTTTGACTATAACGATGAAATTCAAATTCCAATTCCCGAAGATATGTCAACTCTTTCCGGCCTGAGCTATCTGTACCTAGAGGGAAAGTTGCAGAAGGAAAACGGTGAAGTTACAACGGCTAAATTCCTTAACAATGGTTTGGCTCACTTATTTAGCAAAATCCGATACGAAATCAATGGCGTCGTTGTCGACTCTGTCACCAAACCTGGTATTACGTCTACTCTTAAGGGATATGTGTCCTACAGTTCCGCTGACGTTAAAAAGCTTCAAAATGCAGGTTGGTTTGTCGGCGGCGATCCTCCCATTACCGATCAGGAAGGTAACTTTAGTGCCTGCATACCGTTGAGAATGCTGTTAGGATTTGCCGAAGATTATGGTAAAGTAATACTTAACATCCGACAAGAACTCGTATTAATTCGCAGCAATACCGATGCCGACGCCGTATTCAGTGCTACCGTAGGGGAGACGGCTAAAGTTACGATTGACAAACTATATTGGAAGGTTCCTCATATCACTCCAGGTCTTGCTCAAGAATTAGCCCTGACCAAATACATCGATAAAAATATTGACACTCAAGTCGCATTTCGCAGCTTTATATCATACCCGGTGTTCATGCTGTGACTCAACATTAGTAGAGTACCTATAGGCGTTCTGGGCCACATTTGACCTTGAACTTTTTCTAGGTCACGGGTCTAGCCGAGGTCAAGGTCACAGGCCTAGCCGGTGGGCGTGGCCTAGTCGGGTCATTGACCTCGGCCACTTCCGGGAATTTTTTGGGTTAAAAGTGTAGTTTTTGAAATTTTCCCACGCTCGAGCGTCTGAGTACGCAGACATGTCTATTCTTGCAGGATGTTATCAGTAAATCAGAAGCTATGAAAATTTTCTCAGGCTCGACCGGATGTGAGTCATCGTCTAACAGACATGCCTATTCTTGCAGGATGTTATCAGTAGAACAATGGCATCCATTGTTTTAAAATTAGCACGAAATTCGAGAACAATGAAGCTATTGTTGTCTGGAGATTAAAATGTGCAAAGCTGGTAAATAGAACAATGACATCCATTGTTTTAAAATCAACACGAAATTGGACAATGAAGCCATTGTTGTCTGGAGATTAAAATGTGCAAAGCTGGTAAAAATTCAACAATGAAAGCCATTGTTTGAGAAATCTGCACGATAATTGAACAATGAAGTCTTTGTTGTCTGGAGGAATTTTTGCTGACCGCCATTATCAGATAAACAGGATGTGAAGCTTTAGACTTGTCCAGACATGTTTGCAAAGCTGTTAAAAATTGAACAAAGGAACCCATTGTTTGAGGAAAATCTGCACAACAGCTAAATTGAATGCTGCCTTTGTTTGAATTTTTGCTGACGCAGGCCTCCATTATCAGCTGCGACGATGAATAAATAGAGCGGCTCGGCTGTCTGCAATAGTTAGTATTACAACGACACACGCGCGCGAACATGTCTGCGACAGACAGCGTTACCGAATTAAGTTCGAACTCAATAAAAACCATCAGAGACGCGATAGCGATTGTAAAATATAGTGATGAAGCTGAGACATTGATTAAACATGTAAATAAAACCATTTTAATTGTTAGTAGAATTATACGTAAGCATAGTTTTAAAAATGAAAATCCATTCAGGCTAGAAACAAATTTAAGTTTGTTAAAGGAGCAACGACAATTATTGCGAAATTTAAAGGCAAAATTAGCAAAGAAGGGAGCGGGTGTAGGGAGTGGTCAACAACAACAACAACAAAAGAACAAGTTGATATGGGAAGATGTAGAATCTTGTTTTAACAGTAGAATAAGAACAGGTATGATTGTAAATTTAGGTTATAAGAAACCACAAGAATTTCTTGGAAAAGCATACAGAAGTTTCTCAATAAAAGTAAAACAAATTATAAAAGATAAGCTAATGCTTAAAGCTAACGTAATATTTAGTGCATATTTTATAAAACCTAGTAGTGGCGAGATAGATTTAAAAACGTTTGGTACTAAAAATGAAAAAATTGATTCTGGCACCAATTTAAAAGAGTGGTATGCGACTAATGTTAAGAATAAGCTGTTGACGAAATTAGAAGATTTTCAAGAACGTGATTCAGGTTGGAGTTTGCTCGAGATATTACATTTAAAAGTAAATTTAAATCATTACACACCATTAGCAGTAGGTAAATATATTGAGTTACCTAAAGATATTAAAAATAAAAAGGCCGTGATTAACGTAAAAAATGATGACGAATATTGTTTTTTGTGGTCTGTAGTCTCTGCATTACGTCCTGCAAATGGGCATTCTTATAGAACATCTTCATATCCACATTTCAGTAAAGTTTTAAAGTACTCGGGGCTAGAATTTCCAATGAAATTAAAAGATATATCAAAATTTGAAACAATGAATGATTTACGTATAAATGTATATACGCTAGAAAGAAAAAACAAATTTGGTAAAAATTCAGTATTGCCCTTATATATTAGTAAAAATACTCAAATTAATAAAGATGCTATACATTTACTAATGATATCCAACGATGAGGGGCAGTTCCATTTCTGTTGGATAAGAAACTTATCGAGATTGGTTACAACTCAACTGCATAAGAGCCACACTCAAACTTTATTATGTGATACGTGTTTAAATCATTTTGCAACTAAAGAATCACATTTAAGACATATTAGAAATTGTAATAGTGTAAATGAAACTAAAATCAAACTGCCCGAAGAAGGTACAACAATAGAATTTAAAGACTATAAATATCAGGAAAAAGTACAATTTTCAATATACGCGGACGTGGAGTGTGTTTTAGAAAAAGAACAGAACGTTGCAGGGGTTTATCAAAAACATGTTCCATTTAGTATTGCCTATTATTTAAAATGTTCATATGACGATAGTTTATCTCGATTTAATATATATCGTGGTGCCGACTGTATGGAATGGTTTGTAAAAGAATTACAATCTATAGCATATCAAGTAAATAATATATTGTCAAATATAGAGCCTATGGATATTAGCCAGCAGGAAAACGATTCATTTCAAAAATCGGTATGCTGTTACATTTGTAAACAACCTTTCACCGATAAAGACGTGCGTGTACGTGATCACAATCATCAGACAGGTGAGTATAGAGGTAGTGCTCATCAACACTGTAATCTTAACTATAAAGATGCACATTATATTCCCGTTCTCTTTCATAATCTCAGCGGTTATGACGCTCATTTTATTATAAAACCATTGGCAAAACTGATTATGGGAGATATTAAATTGTTGCCTATAAATAAGGAAAAATTTATATCATTTACAATGCATGTGGATGGTACAAATATTGTCTTCAGATTTTTAGACTCATTTCGATTTATGGCTAGCAGATTAGAACAATTGTCATTAAATTTACCGAACAATTTAAAAATCATTACACGTAAATTTTGCAAGAGCCAAGAAGAATTTGAATTACTATTACGTAAGGGTATCTTTCCATACGACTACCTAGACAATTTTGAAAAGTTGAATGATAAAAGTCTTCCTGACAAAACACAATTTTTTAGTCAGCTGCATGGAACAGCCATTTCAGATGAAAATTATGAACATGCACTGCGTGTTTGGAACACATTTAATATGCAAACTCTAGGTCAGTATGCTGATATGTACCTTACAGTTGATGTTCTACTCTTAGCTGATGTGTTTGAGAATTTTAGAGAAAATTGTATGAAAACGTATGGATTAGATGCTCTACATTTTTACACAGCACCAAGATTGGCATTTCAGACAATGTTAAAAACTACTAAAGTTAAACTTGAGCTGCTGACAGATGTAGATCAACTGTTGTTCATAGAGAGGGGTATTAGAGGAGGGTTGGCACAGTGTTCGAATCGATACGCTAAAGCTAATAATCGATATATGGGTGAAAAATTCGTAGAAGCCGATCTTGAATCGTATATCCTATATTTAGATATTAATAACATGTACGGAGCCGGG
The DNA here is from genome assembly GCA_940337035.1 of Agriotes lineatus. Classification (NCBI taxonomy): domain Eukaryota; kingdom Metazoa; phylum Arthropoda; class Insecta; order Coleoptera; family Elateridae; genus Agriotes; species Agriotes lineatus. The sequence continues at coordinate 54,638 of CALNHX010001193.1, read as the reverse complement.
ATGTCTGAATATCTACCGTATGGAGGGTTTGAATGAGTAAATGATTTAGATATTCCTAAAATTGATCATTTAAATACTCCGGAAGATTCTGAAACAGGTTATATTTATGAAGTCGATTTAGAATATCCTCAAAATTTATTTGAACTTCACAAAGATTTGCCTCTATGTCCTGACCATTATACACCACCAACATCCAAACAATCAAAATTGACAACCACTTTATTTAAAAAAGAAAACTACGTAATACATTACCGCAATCTGCAGCAAGCTGTAAGTTTAGGGCTAAAAGTTGTAAAAATTCACAGAATATTAAAATTTAAGCAATCAGCTTGGCTTAAACCATACATAGATTTAAATAAAAAATTAAGACAAGCCGCCAAAAATAATTTTGAAAAGGATTTTTATAAACTTATGAATAACGCTGTATTTGGCAAAACTATGGAAAATGTTAGAAAATAAAAAATTAGTTTCTAAATGGGAAGGTAGGTACGGAGCCAGTGCATACATATCAAAACCAAATTTTCACAGCTGTACTATTTTAGATAAAGACTTGGTACTTATAGAATTAAATCAATTGGAAATAGTTTTTAATAAGCCAATATTCGTTGGATTTTCAATCCTAGATATTTCAAAAATTTTAATATACGATTTTCATTACAATTATATTAAACAGAAGATGGGTAATCAAGCAAAACTGCTGTACACAGGCACTGATAGTCTCATATATCACTTTACCCTTCCAAATATATACGATTTTATACGGGAAGATATTCACAAATTTGATACAAGCGATTATCCTCCGAATAATCCATATAACCTTCCACAAGTTAATAAAAAAGTAATAGGTTTAATGAAAGACGAAATGAGTGGTAAAATAATTACCGAATTTGTTGGTCTACGTGCAAAATTGTATGCTTTCAAAACATTAGAGGATGCTGAGAATGGAGAATTTAAAATTTCAAAGAAAGCTAAAGGTATTACCAGAGCTGCTTTGAATAGAATTACATTTGAGGATTACAAAGACTGCCTGTTTAATAACGAAACAGTATTTTGCGATCAGAGAACAATTAGATCAAAAACCCACAACGTATTTTCTTTAAAACAAAGAAAAAAGGCTTTAGACCCACATGATGACAAACGAATAGTCAACTGTATGTATACTGACACTTTGCCTTGGGGCTACTGTCCACCAAGCACATTATAAACATGTTCGAATATTTAAATACTAACCATATAAGTTATATATTTCAGCCTAGCGTTGTACACCGCCACCACACAGATATTTTTAAATGGCTTCAGGAAAATATCAGAAAAGCTCAAAATGGTGAAGCTGTTGGTTGGAGAAGCGGCCCATGTTCCGGTCCCTGGCCTTCAACAACATCTCAAGATTATATCGATACTTACACATTGTTAAGTTCTGTTTTCCTTATGTATAAATAAGATGTGTGTATATTAATTGAATAAAGCATATATTTAAGTGTACATTTATTCTCCCTCTCCTTGTCAAGTTTTGCTTTGCATATGAGATAAATACGGTGTATATATTAATCAAATAAAACACATATTAAAAATAAAATGTCTTTTATTTTAATCTTTAATAATTACATGTATAAGTTTATTACCTAACCAAATTTCTATCTTTATGGGATTTAAATCTAGAGGCAGTGTTGGTTCAGGAAGTGTAAAACTATATGTTGCTTGAAACGAAGGAGGTGGTGGTGGTGGTGACGTGGGTTGTGGTGGTGGTGACACCTGTTCCAGTTCAGATTGCTGTAGTGGTGCGCACCCCTCAAAATTTTGTGTTGGGCTTAACCACCCCTGAGTGTTGGCACAATTTATACAGCTGCAGCCCTCCACCTTTGTTATGTTAGACGACCAGGAGTGTGGTTGTCCCATTGGAGGAGTTGGAGGAGGAGTATTTTCTTCAGTCTCACTTCAGAGTATAACTTCCTCCTCTTCCTGGCTCCACGGATCGTCAGCCCATGAGTCAAAACCCCAACTATGATTTGAGAAGCAGTCTTCGGTAAAAGCTTTCGACATCATTGTTATCGTAAAACTAATATTTCTATGATTAGTATCCATATATATACATATATAATATTTTCCTTTACCTTACACCGGCTGCAGGGAGTGTTTGCGTAAGCTATAACAGGTTTGGACAAGTCTGAACATGTCTGAACAAGTAGACAGCAGATGCGATTAATGGTTTTGATTATACCGCTTGTGCAAAATGTGAACATTTTGTATGGCACATTGAACCCGTTGTAAACTAGTTTGAATCTGTCAGTTTGCCTAACTGTCTAGCTGACTGCCTACCTGTTTACCTGTCTAGCTGTCTATCTGTCTACCTGTCTATCTGTCTACCTGTCTACCTGTCTAGCTGGCTACCTGTCTAGCTGTCTGTCTACCTGCCTGTCTGTCTGTCTGTCTACCTGTCTACCTGTCTATCTGTCTACCTGTCTATCTGTCTAGTTGTCTACCTGTCTAGCTGTCTACCTGTCTAGCTGTCTACCTGTCTATCTGTCTATCTGTCTAGCTGTCTACCTGTCTAGCTGTTTACCTGTCTACCTGTCTACCTGTATACCAGTCTAGCTGTCTACCTGTCTAGCTGTCTAGCTGTCTACCGCTTACATACTTGCGCCGATAATGAAAACGAATCAGTTCGACAATGTCGAGAGATAAGTTCAGTCGTCACATTCAGCACAGAAATCTACACTTTTACGATGACTGTGAATATTTTAATCTTCAGCATAAACGATTAGCCAATCTTGCGCAATCTCTATTGGAAGAGGATGCTGTCAACAAGACCCTCCTTAACAAAGAACTTAATAAGATTATTTATCGATTTTCCAAACACCAAAACTCTGCTAGTACAAATATAGAAATAGCAAATGAAATTATTGCAGACATTCAAGCTGAAATTGATCAACTCTACTTTTCTCTAAAACTAACTAAACCTCCACCTAAACCTTCTGTCTGTCTGTCTGTCTGTCTGTCTATCTGTCTGCATGTCTGTCTGTCTGTCTGTCTGCCTACCTGTCTGTCTGTCTGTCTGTCTGTCTGTCTGCCTACCTACCTGTCTGTCTGTCTGTCTGTCTGTCTGTCTGTCTGTCTGTCTGTCTGCCTGCCTGTCTGTCTGTCTGTCTACCAAATTTATAGACACTGATAATGGAGGTCATTAACTACATCTGGTGTAAAGGCCCCATACATTTTAGCAACCTTGTACACTCCCAGATTATCCCGTCAAAAACAAAACCTAGACAGAATTTGAATTTACCGCCAAAACTGTGCAGAAACCTCCGCGCAGACTCCCGCGCAGACCTACGCAGAAACCTCAGACAACCGGTTTATTTTTAGCAACCTTGCACATTCCCAGACGATGACTCACATCCGCAGGTTTGGACAGGAATTTTCTATAGTCTGACAAAATGATTTAAACAAGTTTGAGATTTTCTCTTATACAAGTTTTTATCCGGCAAAATTATACTGTCCCTCACCATTGAGTATAGCATCTTTATTACAGTATTTTTTATTAATATATTGCAGTGATCTAATAGCTTTTACTTGGCTTTATTTTATTTAATTCTTATTCTCTGGGTTTTATTTTAAAATTTTTGCTCACAGTCTTTAGCACTGTAATAACCTTAGTTATTCGACTCTAATCGACTATTAAAATCAGATTAAGACATAAACCATACTGCCTGTCTGACTATTTGCCTGTCTACCTATCTGTTTACCTGTAAGACCTGAGCATAATTTGAATTTCCCGCCAAAAACTAAACAGAATTTAAATTTCCCGCCAAACCTGCACAGAATTTGATTTTACCGCCAAACCCTCGCGCAGACCTGCGCATAAACCTCCGCGCAGACCTTCACGCTGACCTGTGCAGAAACCCCAGACAACACGCAGAATTTAAATTTCCCGCCAAAAACCTGATCATAATTTAAATTTACCGTCAAAACCTGAGTGTAATTTAAATTTACCGCCAAAACCTGCACAAAATTTGAATTTCCCGCCAAACCATCGCGCAGACCTACGCAGAAACTTCAGACATCCGGTTTATTTTTGCAACCTTGCACATTTCTCAAACAATGGCTTCGTTGTTTAATTGCGCAGCAGACAGGTAGACAGGTTTTGACAAGTCTGGCATTTACAGACAATGACTCACATCCGGTTTATTTTTAGCAACCTTGCACATTCCCTAGACGCTCACATCCACAAGTATTGACACGTATTTTCTATAGTATGCTCCTCCTTCTAATTTTAGCTTTATTTACACAATTTTAAATGTGATTGTTTAGTTACAAAATGTTTTTAAACAAGTTTGAGATTTTCTCTTATACATCTGATTTTTAACCAATCTAGATGTTTTTCTCCAGCAAAAATGAAACTGTCCCTCACCATTGAGTATAGCATCCTTATTAATTAGAGTAATTTTTACTAATATATTGCAGTGATCTTTTACTTGGCTTTATTTAATTCTTATTCTCTGGGTTTTATTTTAAAATTTTGATATCTTACCTTTTTGCGCACAGTCTTTAGCATTGTAATAACCTTAGTTATTCGACTATTAAAATCAGATAAACCATGAATACCGGATATAGGACAATTGTATATATTAAGTAATTAATAACTGCCTGTATCATGCGTTTAACAACTTTGTTAATTAAATTTTAGATTAATATTACTGTCTGTTTATATCTTCTATTCGTCAGATATCTCTGCTAGAACTATGCTCGTTGCAACCAAAAACTGGACTATTTACAAATACCGTTGTAAGAAATCGAAATTCCAATGATAAAACTACAGCACCACTCCTTTTAGGAACAATATTTTAAGCTGATTTTTATTTTTGAAAAATGTAGTTAAAACATACAGTGCTGTGGCGTCGGATTCATACCATTCTTAAAGCCAAGGTGCTAACACAAGAACAAAGAAGGTGTTTGTTTTTGCGATATGTGGAAGTTGCCGAATCGGATAAACTGAAAAATGCTGACGATTATTTTATCGCTCCTTCTGCTGTTTGAGACTCCGCTTCCTACCAGAGTTTACTGCTGGAATGTGTATTGGCTAAAACTACATCAAACTTTTTAATCTGGAAGAGTATTTTTTTACTAATATATATTGCTGTTCGATATTTGACAAGGCCCGGTTTACAAGTTTTCTGTCTGTCAGCAGTGCTTTCGAACCTATCGAATCTAAAATTTGGTAAAAGAACACAATATTAAATGGTACTGTTGCTAATATCCAAAATTTTTAACTCCGAACTGTAACCTGTAAATCTCTAAAGCATAATAATATTTCTTTAGGAACTTGCTAAAGTGAGGGGGTGCTGTACATAAATCCAAGCGAAATAAATAACTATCGGCTCGAGACTGTGTATTTAATAAAGTACGGGAAAAAACACATAATATTTACTTTGCTTACAAACAATGTCTCCAACACTTTTGTATTATGTTAAAGACTGTTTACTAACTGACTGTTAATAACTATCAAAATATGCGAGAGACTATCAACTACCAGATCCCAGTCACTCGTTTCAACGTTTTCAACAAATAAAACACAGGATATTTCATAAATGTCTTTATTATATACATCATATGGTATTTCTAAAATATTTGTTCACTCTACAGTTAACCCTATTTCTAATCGTCTTTAGCATAGCAGGTGCCTCTTCAAAGTAGTCACAAACACTTTTAGTTTTCATTACGTCTATGCACATTTGTAACATCCTCTGGTCGTCATTATCAAACAGTAGTACGTCGGAATCGTAGCGGAATTTATTAAAATGTATTTTACCACTAATATGCGCTTGAATAATCTTATGTGATGAATCGTAGATTTTGTTATCGACCTCAATCCATACGTGAAATGTAGGTCTTGCACCGCCATAAGCCATAGTACCCCATTTCAGTTCTGGTTTTAAAGGTTTGAATTTTAGAAGTTGTTCGAATAACATCAAACTTGCCGGTAAACACACCCCGTACATATTTTCACTTATGAACTCTTGGGATATAACATCACAAATCAGACCTTGTATAGACACCATGATGACGATACTGAGACATATTTGGTTGAATTTCGATATATACTATTAGGCTACAATGGCTTCATACAATTAATCCGGTTTATTTTTTTAGCAACCTTGCACGTTTCTCAGACAAAGACAGCATTCAATTTAGCAGTCGTGCAGATTTTTCCTCAAACAATGGGTTCCTTTGTTCAATTTTTAACAGCTTTGCACATTTCTCAAACATGTCTGGACATGCCTGAAGCTTTATCCTGTTTATCTGATAATGGAGGTCAGCAAAAATTCCCCCAGACAACAATGGCTTTATTGTCCAATTATCGTGCAGATTTCTCAAACAATGGCTTTCATTGTTCAATTTTTAACAGCTTTGCACATTTTAATCTCCAGACAACAATGACTTTATTGTTCAATGTCGTGCTAATTTTAAAACAATGGATGCCATTGTTCTACTGATAACATCCTGCAAGAATAGACATGTCTGTCAGACGATGACTCACATCCGGTCGAGCCTGAGAAAAACAATAGCTTCTGATTTACTGATAACATCCTGCAAGAATAGACATGTCTGCGTACTCAGACGCTCGAGCGTGGGAAAATGTCAAAAACTACACTTTTAACCAAAAAAATTCCCGGAAGTGGCCGAGGTCAATGACCCGACTAGGCCACGCCCACCGGCTAGGCCTGTGACCTTGACCTCGGCTAGACCCGTGACCTAGAAAAAGTTCAAGGTCAAATGTGGCCCAGAACGCCTATAGGTACTCTACTAACATTCTCACGCTATCCGCTATCGCTACAAGCACAAAATTACAAACCCCCAGATATGTCATCGTAGGGTTTCAATCAGGTCGTTCGGGGCTAATCGCTAAGGACAATGCTAATTTCAATAAAATTGGTCTTACTAATTTCCGAGTTTATCTGAACACTGAACGATTCCCATACGACAATTTACATAACAATTATGCACTCAATCATTACGCAACATTATACGACATGTATTCCAAGTTTCAATCATCTTATTATAGCAAAATCGATGAGCCCTTCTTCTCCCGCCATGACTTTGCAGACAAGGCGCCCATTGTTGTAATCGATTGTTCCCATCAAAAAGACTACCTTCATGCAAACGCTGTCGTTTTTCGTGTTGAATTTGATACTTCCGCTAACGTGCCAGCCAACAAAACTGCGTATTGTCTCGTTCTTCACGATCGGGTTTTTACTTACAACGCATTGTCAAAAGCAGTTAAACAACTGTAATTTCGCAAAACACTTCAGTTGCACCTCGACTTTTAGCGTAACTAGACCGTGCTCCCTATACCTAATACGATAAAGATCATTATCGATATTCAAGGTTTTAAGACGTCCGATAAGCACTTTAGCCCAAAAGAATTGGCCTCCTACGACGGTACCTCAGTATCTCACCACATTTTTAAACCCGTTTTCGCCCTCCATTCCTTAACACCTCATTTACAACAACAAGCCCACTGGGTAATGACTAATCACCATTGCATCGACTGGAATGAGGGATTTACTCCAGCATACATGTTTCCTGCAATCTTGCAACGTCTTCTGCAAGGTGCCACCGAAGTATATGTGAAAGGTCGAGAAAAGGCAACTTTTCTACGTCGCTTTACTACCATCCCAATCATCGAAGTGGAAGAAAGACCGGCCCTCACCCCATCACAACCCGCTTGTTTATATCATTCCAAACCGATTTGTTATTGCGCTTTATCTAACGTGTATCATATTTATAACCACTACATAATGGAATAAAACAACCTTTTTTAATGTTTATTGTTTTTTATTTGTTTACAATATATAGTTTAACTACATGGATTAAACATCTACGTACTAGTGGAAAAGCGTTCTATATAAATTGTCTGCCTATGTTCGGCGCACAAGACGTCTCGCAGTACTTCATCCATAGTAAGTATCCTCCGATGGAACCGCAACCTATCCACACCTGCCCATTCCCACCGTCCTTTTCGAGCTTCTCAATAAGCATACGTCCACGTATGCAAATTATAAATCTTATTCTTCGAGTCGTCAAACTGCACGCTCTTCTTCATTTTCCTTCCTCTCTATAAAGGGGAGCAGACATCGGTTCTGATCACATGCTAGTAATAGCAAAACTCAAACAAAAAAGGCCCGTCCTAACAAATAATACAAACAAGAAGCAATCTAGCAGGAACAAAAAATACGACAAAATAAAATATGAAGAAAATACTAAGAAAATAATAACCTCAAAAACCGAAGCACAAGATGTGAACGATGAATGGTGCAACATCAAAGATACAATATTACTAAGTGCAACATTATCACTAAACACGCCAACACACAGAGGAAAACAAAAGTGGTTCGACAATGACTGCAAAAAAGCAATACAAAAAAGGAAAGAAACAAGAATTAAAATGCTACAAAATAATACACAAGAAAACATTGAACTATATAAAAGAACAAGGAACGATACACATAACCTTATCAGAAATAAGAAAAGAGAAATGGCAAAACAAAAACTGCAGGAAATTGAAGAACATTATAAAAACAAGAACACAAAACTATTTTACAAAACTATAAAAAATGAGAGAAAAGGCTTTAAACCGCCCACAGCCGCGTTAAAGAATCAACAAGGAGAAGTCTGCTTAGAAACGAAAGAAATCCTAAATATTTGGAAACAATTCTTCAAAAATACCTTAACACAAGATACCAGTAAAAGTTCAAATGAGTCACATATACAAAATAATCCTATTATACATGAGAACGAACCAACTGAAGAAGAATTGATAAAAGTGATCAAGGAAACAAAAAACAACAAAAGTCCAGGATCTGATGGCATCGTAATCGAGCAAATAAAAAATTGCAATAAAGAACTATTTAAAAGACTGCACAAGCTTATTAAACAAATCTGGATAAACCAAACCATGCCTGCTGAATGGAACCAATTGCTCATTCACCCCATACACAAAAAAGGAAACACACAAAACCCCGAAAACTATCGCCCAATTGCACTACTAAACGTTACTTACAAACTGTTAGCAAAATTAATAAACAATAGAATACAAAACAACATCCAGAACAAAATAGGAAAATATCAAGCGGGGTTCAGAAGTGGTAAGTCAACAATAAACCACATATTTATGCTGAGACAAATACAAGAAAACTGCGAAAAGAAGAACATCACAATCCATGCACTATTAGTAGACTTCAAACAAGCATTCGACAAGTTAATAAGAGAAAGTATATACGAAGCAATGCAAAATCTAGAGATACCTACTAAACTCATACAGTTAACTAAAATGACATTACAAGAAACAACAAATAAGATAACATACCAAGGACAATATTCCAGAGGCTTTAGAAGTAACACAGGCGACCCACTATCATCTGCTTTATTTAACATAACTCTAGAAGATGTAATAAGAAAATGTAAAATAAAAACAAATAATACCATCTTGAACAACTCATACCAACTGTTAGCCTTTGCTGATGACTTCATAATTTTATCAAGAACAAAAGAAGAACTGAAACACATCTCAAGCAAATTCGAAAAAGCGGCAAAAGAAGTAGGTCTTGAAATTAACCAACATAAATCCTCCTATATGATTTTAGGTAACAAAAACCAACCTGAAAACCTCAGCCTAAAAATAAAAAGTGACAATAGTGAGTACAAATTTAACCTAGTCAACAGTGCAATATACCTGGGAACAGAAATTACAAGTAAAGGTGAATGCTCTAGTGAAATTAAAAGACGAATAACGACAGGATCAAGATGCACAGGAACATTAAATAAAGTGCTACGTGATAAAAACATATCGAGAAACTTAAAAATTCATTTATACAAGACCGTAATAAGACCCACAGTAACATATGCCAGCGAAACCTGGACCGTTACCAAAGATAGCAAAACAAGACTTGAAGTATTTGAAAGAAAAATCCAGAGAAGAATTTTTGGTGGAAAAAAAGAAAATGGGCACTGGAAAAGAAGAACAAATGAAGAAATCAAGGCCTTATACAACGACATAGGAATAAACACAATCATTACACAAAATAGACTCAGATGGCTAGGTCACCTTGCACGCTTACCTCAAGAAGACACTCTAAAAATTATTATAGACAAAGAAATGCCCGGAAGAAACAGAAGAGGAAGACCAAGAAAGACATAGTGGGACAATATACATGAAGACATTAACCAACATAACTTGCAGAACTGGCTAAATATAACAAAAAATCGAAAGTTGTGGAGAACCCACATCCAAGCTATAGGCCTTCAGGCCTGAAAAAAAGCTGTAATATATCTATAAAGGCTTTTACTTCACACATATGCCATTTTAGGCCAAGACTATCCATTAAATCTACAAGGAGTCCTTCATTTATGGCTCTGTCTAAGAATAGTTGACCGACAGCAGCACCGTTTTTGTACTGTTTTTCTTTTTTATACAACTCTTCGTCACTGAATCCGGAACGTCCTAACCCATATATGACTTCGTGCGACGCTTCAAAAGCTAAATCCTTTAACAAACTCACTAATCGTTCAACCGCACTAGGTACGTCTCTTGCAGCCGGTCGAGCAGCCTCTCTATAATTCATCCACATGACTACACTGCCAACTGACGACTCAGGGCTTCCACTTCGATGTCGCACTTTACCATAGAACTTGCGAACGTTAGCACTTCCACCATACACGCAGTCTTTTGAGAGTTCTCCTCCAGCTGATCCACTACAGACCATACATTTACTAAACAGTCTCCACAAAGGTTTGCTACACCCTTCACTATCTCTTTATAGAAACTCTCAAAGTGTAACGCTTTTAATTGTGCGAATCGCACTTTCACGAGTTTCTGCAAGCGCCACAATTCTTCTACAGTTTCGCTCGCTAAACGCACCTCTGACAAGCCCACTTCCTCCAATTTGATTATTTTCCTTGTCTGGATCGCTTCAAATACAATCCTCTTCTTTCCTATTTCCAGAGCTGGCCACTCACCGTCGAGAGAATAGAAGTAGTTGGAAATCACTCCTTGATTTGCAATCAGGGCTATCCACTCCCATTCATTTAACTGCACCCAGTCATTTTTAGCACCCCGTATTATAATACTTGGGTTAAATTGCGAACTCCAATCAAACCCTACACTGACGTACTTAGAACTTGATTTATTTAATTTGTACGTCCTACTATTTAGAAGTTCCGGACAGAACAGTGGTTGCGGCTTTCTTGCTTTATTACTCTGAACTACCTCAATAGCTTTCAACAAGGCTTCCATTTCTGCACGACTATCGGATGCTACTACCCTTGCAGACTCTTCTACACACTTTTATTTTCACATTTCCAAGGTTACATGTGGTAGGTGACCTTAATCGCTGACCTTGAAGTCATGTTTACTGCACTGCCTTTTTGGACTCAACAATTATGGAAACCTTGAGTTGAAATTCCGCATATAGCATATTTGGTTTGACCGCCCAAAATTTTAGCATATTACCCTTTTTTAATGTCATCCCGATCATTTCGTTTAATTTGTATGACCTTATCTTGTTGATATAAATTTGGGTATTTTCGGGATAAAGTAAGACATTTGTTATTTCAGCTTCACGGAAGGGAATAGTATATTCGATGTCACCATGCGGTAGGATGTACCATCTATCATCATTGAAGGCAATGGATACTAGTTGTAAATCTCGTTCATAATATAAAGGCTCGCTTAGCTCTTCAACCACAAACACCTGCGGGTGTGACGTGGAATTCGCATGCATATGTTTGCCAAATTTATCGATAGGCATTGCTCAAGCGTCGAACTGGATATGAATACTGAAAGCGTGGGCTTCTACTTATAAAATATCAATAATCATAGACGTCGCTAGGAGTGCAATAACAACACAGACACCTTTATATACATATATTTAATCAAACCAACAATAAGTAATATATACTACATCCCCATCTGCTAGCCGAGCGAGAAAGCGCTGGATGGGGACCTCTACATGCCGCCGCCACCACAGGAATGGGTCACCCTCGTATGTGGTGGGTAGCGTCCTCAGGAGGGTCGACTGCCATAGGCGCTCGCTTCCAAGACTCATGGAATAGTCTATTGTTAGGGCAGCCTGGAGTTGACGAGCTGATGGAGGTCTCGGTTCGGAGGTGATGAAGTATTCAAACTCCTTGTAAAATGTGGGAGCATCTTCAAAGAGTGCATCAACAACAATATCAGGCATGATGACTGGTAGCTGTGGTGGAAAAACGTTACGCTTTATATGTGAATCTCAAGGTAAGACCCTTGACCTTCTACGTCTCCATCCTTGACTACGCTCCTATATTAAGTTGCCTGTTTTCTGTAACAGTTATCATAATCCTCCAGCACCTACCATAATCATCAAGCAGCTATGGCAACTAACTTTAAGAATGCAGAAAAATTTTACCGTCATTTTTGTCGGTTTTTGGCTAGTTGCCCTCCAGCATCCTCTCAACGGTCTCTCCAGGCAGTGGTCACAATGGAGTACGCCTTGAACCTACAAGGAGAGACCCTAGCAGAGACGACCACCTTACGGACGTGGCCTGCAGTCTTCGACGGATCGTCAGCTGTGTGGTGGCAGACCAACATCTTCAAGCTAGTGGACTGGTACCTAGGCCTACTGGAGGATGGAGAAGTTACATTTATAACTTATACTTGGAAATAAATAAATATATTTAGAAATATTTCTGTGGTTTTATTTTAAAGTTTCGAGATTGTGACCTTGAATTGTAGAATATAAAACTTTCACAAACGTGTGCGTAGTTAGTTGCCATCATGAGCTCAGAACCTCGATATCCAGAATTTGGGAGCTACTCCAAACGGCTACGAACATTCGGCGATTGGAGTCGAAGTCAAACTCCAGAATCGCTAGCAGATGCCGGTTTCTTTTGCATCAGCGACACGATTAATTGTGTACAGTGTTTCTACTGCGGAGTTCAAATTTCTGGTTGGGAGCGCAATGACAAACCCCTATCTGAACACCTCCGTTGGTCACCCAACTGCAAAATTGCCAAGGTCTACCAGCAATTACAAACCATAGAAGACTTGACTATGCAACTTATCGATGCTTTGCATTTTTCCCCCAAGTAGATGTGGCTGGCAACAATGGAACAGGTGCGGCCGACAAAACAAAAGGTTGCTGTTGTCATAAGTGATGCAAAGTGCGGTGCCAAACCATTCACTAGTTGCCATCGACTTGTTGAACATGCTACCAATACAATTTTTGGTTGCTCTCGCTGCAGTTCATGATGGGATTCTCTACGTCCTTCAACCGCCGCGGTGCAGTTCAGCTTCTTTCACCTACAATGATGGAGTGCACAACGTGACGTGGCGTAAAATGGATACCAGTTCCTTGAAAACTATTTCCGTTTTTAAAATACAAGTGAACAACTTTACTGAACATAACGTTTTAACGTTCAAGATAAAATACCATTTCCCTTCATATGCGGTAGATACGAATTGGCAAACGATTTTGCTAAAAAATAAACCTGATGTCTTGAAAAGCTGCTCTCGCCCGCGGATAATTCCTGCTGTATATCTACTATTGTTTTAAGCACTATTTTATTCGCTCTAATGTGTAGGTCTGTAACATATTTCTTAATCTGTTGGTATTATAATCATTTAGTCTAGCCACTACTGTAATTACTCTTTGTATGTGCATCTTAAATATAACTTTTTATTAAATTATGCGTATCTTTCACTCTACGAAGGTACTCTGGATGAGTAACCAAATATTCTATCAGACTCGATGGTCTAGAGGTAAAGATACCCTCGGCTGCAAATTGCGCTGCGGATATACAGGGAGACCTAGGTTCGAATCCTAGTCGAGTCATAATTTAGACATGAAGTATTCTAGGCGTTTACTTCATGACTAATTTTTTTAAATAAATATGTTACGCACAGTCTGTTCTAAGCACTACTTAACTCTTTCTATGTCCTTGGCCGTAAACGCCATCTTGACCTTGAATTTTTTTAAAGTAGCCTCAACCTCAAACGCGTGTTTGACCTTGAACGTGGCCTCGCTTCGAACATGACCTTGGGCTTGCACGTGGCTTTTCCTTGAACTCAAAGTCACGTGGTGGGGGGAGGTTCCAGAACCATCCACTTCCCTCTACTCATGGGCTGGCGCCTAAATTAAAAGCATGGGACGTCATCAGTAATGTAGGAAATTACAAGTAGGTACCCAGGAACAGACCAACATAAGCGGAATGGTTTAAATATGAAGTCCAAAAAATAAACACCAAGATGCAACAACTTATAAAACTAAAAGGAAGAAAGAATGCCAGAAGAGTGCTCAGAAGCAATTATTTTCCCAGTATACAAAAAAGGATTTTAAAAAAATGTGAGAACTACTGACGAATAGTACTTTTAAACATAGCTTACAACTGTATAAAAAACGATTTTTGCAAAATACGGAGTTTGCTGTAGAGTGTAGAGGAATATCAAAGCGGATTTAGAAGGCGAAAATCGGTCATTGACCAAACTTTTATTGTTTCTATTCATAACTTTCAGCTTATATTTCTCTTAGCGTAAAAATAAGAGAAATAAGGGCTGAAAGTTATGAATAGAAACAGAAAACACGTCTCTTGTTTATAGACTTCAAACAAGCATGCGATAGAATATGGAGAAATTAACTATCCAACAATGGCAGAACTAAACATCCCTAAAAAAGGTAATTAGCATAACAAGAATTATTTTAAAACACAGGAAACAAGGTGTTAAAGTTTCATTTGTAGAAAACAGTCATAAAACCAGTCCTTGTTTATGCAAATGAGATGAGGACGTTAAAGTCAAACTGAACAAAAAACATGGGAAAGTGCTACGAAAAATACTAGGAGGAAAACAAGTAAATAGTATGTGGTACAGGCGAACCAGTCAAGGAGTGAGAATATTATACAGCAAGAAGAATATAGAAAATATAATTGGAACAGTCAAAGCACAACGAATATGATGAATAGGACACATGATAAAAATGGGAGGAAACCACATACCAAAACAAGTGTGAGGAGTTAGGAGCAAAGGGAGACCAAGAGCAAGGTGGAGAAAGAATGTAGAGGAAGATTTGAAACAGCTGAACATAAAGAGTTGGAAGAGAAAGCCAATAGACAGAAAGAAATGGCAGAAAATAGTACAAAAAGGAATTAAAATAAGAAAAAATACATAAGACTAAATTCAGCTACTTAGGGGTGTACCTACTGTAGGTACCCAACAACGAAAAGAAAAGTAAAAAATAAAACTAAAGATGCAAGCTGACAATAGAATATACTATGCAAATCAACATATATGTTACACAACAAACAGGTAAGCAAAATCATATAAGTAACCACTAAAATAATTTTAATCTAAATAAGTTGAGCATTTTACCGCCAGATGCCAGCGCATAAAGCACCAGCCTCTACACCGCAAGGTAAATTAGGTTACAGATTATACATATATACATAGATAAAGCACATAAACAAAAGTTGCCAGGTAACAAAAACCCAAATTTTCAAAATTACGCTTTTGCGTTGTGCAACCTAGTAGTAACAAAAAAACCAAACGAAATTCGACAGTGCTACCATAAAACGTAATTTTTGACAATCCGGGACCATAGTGAATAGATTATATTCTGTTTACATTTACAACTAATACTGAATTACAAATCTAGAAAATATAAGAAACACTGTAAAGGATAACAACATTTAAATTATTTTACCAGTTTTAGAATTGTTTGCGTAGCTTTGTACTAAGAATTCAATTTTTAAAACATGCATCAATAATCTAAACGAGGTAAAGCAAACATAAGAGCCAAGTGTGAAGAATTAAAACTAATCCTTCTTTTAGAAAAGCCTGCAATATTATCGAAATAGGCTTTGTAGTCCATAGGATGGGGGGCAGTAAGTATTGTTAATTTCACAAACTGAAGTTATGCAATATGTAACTATTAGCTAATGAATCATATGGCAACGTACCCTCTCTAAGAGATCGTTGAAATTCTTAATTCAAAAACTAATAAAATCACACGTTAGTATTTGCCATTTCGCATATTTCAATTAAATGTAAGACATACTGTACTGTTTAAATTAGTTTTTTAGTTTTAAAAAGCATTAAAATATTATTTCCAGAAACAGACTATAAAAAAAGATACCAGCATTCATAATTCATAATCATTGAACTTTTTATTAGACTGGATTTACAATAACTTCTCAATGCATTCATTTATGACACAAAGAATTAACAGATCAAGATTTTAAATAAAAACCTTATGAACTTCTTTTGTGTGAATCTGCAAAATAAAGGTATTGCCTAGTAACTGCCTTAATGAAGATTTATTAAGCTTGCAATTGCAATTTATGGTTACCGTAGGTTTCTCATGTGAAGGGCTGTTGAGGTCCACGTTTTTTCTCCATTTTCTCAGCGTGAATCACAGTGGATCTGTGGCTAAAACAAGTGAAATATTTATATTAGTTGGTAGTCCGTAAGCCCACCTGAGTGGTCTAGTGGATTTGTAGTTTGCTTAGCAACCAGGTGACATGGGTTTAGGTCTGGCCGTATCCGAGAATTTTCTCGGAGTGGCAGTGGTTTTGAATTTATTAGTTACGTTAGCTGTAAGTTGTGTGGTGTGTTTGCATGCCGGGGAGAGTAATGTAAGTCGAGTGCGGCGCATTACCTCCGTTGCATTTTCCGCCAGGTATGAATGGTCCTCGACACCGAAATGTAAATAAGGCTATAGATCATAAATGAATGAATGAGTGGTAGTCTGTAACAGCCCGCGTCTCGAAATTTTATGTAGGTAACTCACCTTAAAAAGGCAAAATCGAGAAGTCAAGTGAAAAATTAGAAAAGAGGTAGGACTGAGTATAATCATACATATAACATATGACTGCCGTACTGAAGTTAACAAAAACTGTGAATAGTTACTTTACATTGTGTTTTCTGAGGTTATAGGTATTTAGTTATAGTACAGTGACAATTTAATGCTTACACTAAAAATTCCATAAGCCGCCGTTTTTTGTCACTATGACAGCGGCAAAAGTTTGCCCCAACTTTTTCAGCGACAAAACAGAACCTATCTTTTAAAATGGTCTAATTCTGGTAAGCCTAGCAGAGTTGCTAAGAACCTAATATGTAAATTAAATATATATTAATTAAATTGTCATACCGAATTACACTCAAGCTTTTTTTTATCGAAGTAAACTTAACATTTATAATTCGAGTTTTGTTGCCTTTAGACAATTCAACACAAAAAATGTGGTGTGATACACTCACACAACTTCCTTTTACAGTGATCTTATTAGCCAAAAATTTGATTTATAATTTGTAAGCATTTATCAAATATTTTCAAAAATTACAAATTCTAAAAAAACGGTACTAAATAGGGCGTTAAGCCTGTATGACACGACGCTAAATTTTGTGCAAAATTTACTTGTAAATTTTCAAATAAATTTACTGATAATTTTTTTTTCGAAAACACAATTTCCTGTTTGCAACGTGTGCTAAATTTGATGTTAAATTTGGCATGCGCACATGCGTAGTGGCAAATATTTTAAGTGGAAACCGTAACCTCTAGAGAGTATTGGTTGAAGTATGCGTTTGTTTTCATGTTATTTGTCGTTTGTTAGCTATTTTCTGAAGTTGGGTTAAGGCATTTATCTTAGAGACACTTAAATGTAGAGTCCCTGTATATAGTAAGATAAGAGTCGGGCAAACGCGGTTCAATTTTTGATTGGCTACGATCCACTGCGCATGCGCAGTAATCTAAAAATGGAAATTTGAAGGGTGGCTATGGCAATGACAATTAAATGACGTACGTAATATTGTTCGATTCAACGACAAGACAAGTTTTTAGAGGTTATATGTTTACTACATCACCAAAAAACCGCTCGTAAATTACTCAATCCGATCTATCTACTGCAAAATCAGCTGACCACCAATCGGTAAACGGTAGATACCTACCAGTGTAGTTTTCGTAAATGCATTAAGTTTACCATTTATTGACAATGTCAAACTGACAAGTAATTAAATTCATCAAAGTGACACATACTAAGGAAAACAACTCCGGCCTTGAACGCATCATTTATTTTTGGAACACTAATGGCGGCTGACATTTGTGTTTGTCCGACTCTTATATAACTATATAAAGGGACTCTACTTAAATGTATCTTAGATAGGAGCGCCAACATTAACACGTGGTTAAACAATGCTAATAAAATGCAGGTTATGTTTATGTTTACATTCCCCGTCATGCGCTGTAGTTTAGTCTGATTACGATACTTCTGCGCATTTTTACACGCATATATACCAAGAAATTTAGAACAAGTTCTAAATAATTTACATGAAAATTCAGGGTAAAATTTAGCAGCTAATTTTCTGTATGCAACGGTGCTTAATTTTTTATGAAAATTTACAAGTAAATTTTGCATAAAATTTAGCGTCGTGTCATACAGGCTTTAGTTCAAGAAACAAATTTTTTCTAAAATTTTAAGGTGAATTCAAAAATAAAATAATATACCGGGTGTTCTATTTAAAATAGGAGTTAATGACAAAAATAGAAAAAAAAACAGAAGAAACCCATTTTAGAGGTATTCAACCGAAAAATCAGCTATTTCACAACAATGCACATTAAAAATGTAATAAAAATGTAATGTTTGCAAAAAATCTTTAAAGCGGTTTTTGAAAAAATCTAAAAAAAACTGAAAAATTACAAGAGTAAACACCTACTTCAGGTTATGCGATTTTCTTCAAAAGCCTACTGTCGCATCTAGATAGTAAACAAAACTTATATATGAAATTTCAACACCATACCTCTTTTCGTTTTTGAGATATTCTGTTCATAGGCAGACAGACACACAGACAGACAAACACACAGACCGATGAACAAAAATATGTTTTTTCAGTTCAGGGGACTCTAAAACGTGAAGATCTATTGAAAACTCAATTTGGAATTTTTGGGGTGAATCCAATAATACTTTTTTATGGTAAAAGGAAGACTGCCAGAACTGCCAGAAAAAATTATTGGTGAATACCTTTGCTCCCTAGATATATAAGTAGCTATTTTGCACTACTAGTCTCAGAACGCACCGTTATTGACCTATCTTTAGGTCGTGAAGTTGTTTTTCTCCACCATGTGAGACAAAGTAAAATTAACAATTTTCACCGTGGTAACTAATAAATTTCTAAGTTACCAAATATAACTATTTTAATTTTGACGTTTTAAAGAGCTGTATTGTCAGGTTGACAGTTAAAATATTTTCGAAATTTGTTGAGAATTTAGGTATTAAGCAGTTTGGTAGTGCAAAAAATAGTATATACACCACGGCAGCAAATCGTCTTATAACCTTCGCGCTTTAGATACTTCGCGCTCAGTATCTAATATGCGCTCAGGTTATAATACTCCGCTTCGCTACCTTGATGTATAATACACTATTATTTGATATACAGTGTGTCCAAGATAAGAAGGGCCAGTATGGGGATCTCGGTAATTGTAAGAGATACAAATTTGGTTAAATGGGAAGAAAGTTACGCAATTAAAGGACTAAAAAAATGACGTCTAGAAATCCTTGATATGATTTTTCGTTTTTGAATTATCTCAAAAAAACCGAATTTTTGGATTTTCTTTTTTATTTTTTTCTGGCGTTAATATTAAAGTTAGAGCGAAACTGATTAAACTTCTTTATAGCAACTTTTGGTGGACTTACTGATTACGTTATCAATTTTTTTATCCGACGTTTCGTCTTCGAGAAACCATCATCAACTTCATTTTTTTAAATACGGTCCTGGTTTTTTGATGCCAAATTTGCAAAGCCCTTGTTACTCTGAATTCAACAATGTACCACATATTATGATTTAATTACGTTTCGAGCTTTTTTCTGATCATCATCAGAAAAATTTTTAGATACGGACCTGCATTTCTCATAATTTTGTAAAAATAAGTTCATACAGTAAGATAGGCGTTTTTAGATGCCGTTAAAATATTAAAATGCACATCATAATGTCATAATTCTGATAACATTAATTTAATAAGCAACCAATAACTATTAACAATAAACAACAAATAAATGAACAAAAGATAGGCAGAAAGAATGAGAAAACGAGCCTTGATACAATGTAATAGGTATTTAACGTTTTGAAATAGAAGAAGAACTTACAAGATTGGTTCTTGAAGCCTTTCAAAGTATAACGCCAGTATTGCTGAATAATGTTTTAGATTCTACAGTTAGATGTTATTTATGCATGGAGAATGATGGCAACCTTTTTGAATGCCTTCTGTCAATTTAATACCTATTAAATGGTTTCGATGTTCGTATTGTTATTCTTTCTGTTTATCTTTTGTTCATTTCTTTTTTGTTTATTGTTAATAGTTATTGGTTGCTTATTAAATTAATGTATCAGAATTATGACATTATGATGTGCATTTTAATATTTTAACGGCATCTAAAAACGCCTATCTTACTGTATGAACTTATTTTTACAAAATTATGAGATATGCAGGTCCGTATCTAAAAAAATTTCTGATGATGATCAGAAAAAAGCTCGAAACGTAATTAAATCATAATATGTGGTACATTGTTGAATTCAGAGTAACAAGGGCTTTGCAAATTTGGCATCAAAAAACCAGGACCGTATTTAAAAAAATGAAGTTGATGATGGTTTCTCGAAGACGAAACGTCGGATAAAAAAATTGATAACGTAATCATTAATTCCACTAAAAGTTGCTATAAAGAAGTTTAATCAGTTTCGCTCTAACTTTAATATTAACGCCAGAAAAAAATAAAAAAGAAAATCCAAAAATTCGGTTTTTTGAGATAATTCAAAAACGAAAAATCATATCAAGGATTTCTAGACGTCATTTTTTTAGTCCTTTAATTGCACAACTTTCTTCCCATTTAACCAAATTTGTATCTCTTACCATTACCGAGATCCCCATACTGGCCCTCCTTATCTTGGACACACTGTATATATACATACTCCTCTCGCATCTCATAAAATACCATGAGGTCATTTAAATTTATAATTAAAGTAGGCAGGTTTTTTTTATACGATTGCGAATCCTGCCAATTGACTCGCTGTGTAAATTAGAGGTTATGTAAATATTTTGAAGTTTAGGGTTCTCATGCTCAATCATTTTAATTTAAAGGAAATGAAGCACTAGTAAATAATACACTTTTATTGACAATCATAGAAAAGTGTTCTCTCCCAGCTTGGATATAACTGTTAACTTGCCGTTTCATATTTTCAATTGCACTTTCCGAAATCTGAACAAGCTACAGCGTTGCATGCATTAACAACTGCCCTTTGCAGTTGTTCAAGACTGTGGGGAGTATTTTTAAAAACCGTGTTTCTTGAGGTACAGAGAAAAAGCCCAGGGTAGTCAGATCCGGACTTCGAGGGGGAAATTGCACGACTCGATCATCGTAAAATTCATGAATTCGTTCCATGGGGCGTTCACAACCAGCTTTTCGACCAACAGTCCCTACATTACAAAACCTCGCCACACATTGGTAAATTTGTTGAACCAATTTTGGGTATTCAATAGGAAAATTAGAGAATGCATTTTGAAAATCATCTATACAGCGTTGTATGGAATACTTCCATTAACTATTTTCTTGCAGTTCAGCGTTCTTAAAATAATTCTCCGTAAGAAGAATTTTATGATCTAAATTAAACGTTTTGGAGTGTCACTTTGACAATTCAAATCAAGCGGTCAACAGATTGAGTGTTGCCAATTAAATTTTAAAGTCGTACCACACGTAATTATAAATTTAAATGATCTCACGGCAGTACAACAGTATAAGAGGTGACATAATACTCTAAACTATTTCTTACCTTCCATATCACGCACATTGCCGGCAGCCTTGTACTTGCTGCTGCAATGTTGCCGATGATCAAGCTGTCCTTTGCTCGTAGAACTGTCCACATCAAAGGTACTGGATGTGCTGCTAATATCGTCAACAGAGTTGGCACATGAACTGTTCAAACTTGTCACACTCTGTACACTACAACTTTTGTTCTTCATTTCATTTCCGTGGGTAGTAGTACCAGAAACCAAGCTTTCATTGTCCGATATTAGACGGCGCTGCACTAGAAGCAGCGTTTGCACCCAATCTTCAATTTTACTATCTCTAGGGAGTGGTTGAATTGCTTCGGGTAAATTAGAGTGCTTGATAGCTGAGTGTTTCTGAAGGGCTTTGTATGTTATGCGGGTAAAGTCACACCTGGTGCAGGCATATCTAAAATATGAATATTTACTTAGCGATGTAAAAAAATATTATGGTTTGCAATTCTTTGAGTTTGAGCTCACAAGCATTTATTATTTAGTAATGTGAAAGATTATGGTAAAGTAATAAAACATTCTAAAAGTGAATTTGGTAGTTTGTAAATGGCCAACATCTACTAGACTTCACCTGTTAAAAGGTTTTATACATTGCATTGCCACTTCCAAAATTAGAGCTGCTACAAAATTGATCAAATGGAAAAAGAAGTTCCATATTACGAACTCTAATTGAAACATTTGTCAGACTTCTATTTTTTTCAAGGCTTACTATACGTATAGTGACAGAAACTGACTGAAAAAATTATTAATTGTATTTTATATTACAATATAATCATTACTAATATAATATATGCAGAAAGTTAGTTTTTATAACACACAGCATAAAAATTAATACAATAGGCATGTTGTGTTTCAACAGATGTCATAACAAATTCATGGCAGCCCTAAACTTGTATGGCACTAACTATTTTGTATTTGCAGAAGATTTATGACATTAACATTTTTTAAAATATGATTTTGCTACTTCAAAATAATTTTGAAACTGTAAAACTTGTATTAATGCTCCCACAAATTACCAAGCAATAAATGCCCAGAACGTCATTGATCAAAAAAGACAATAAACATAGATTTGTTCAATTAGGTACCTATAATAGCAAAGTTCCTTGTATAAGTGGTTAGTGATATCTTCAGTTTGCTTAGTTTTGAATCCTAAGCATAAAGGACAGACAAACTGCTTCTTGAAAGGCTTTCCATACGGACCACATGTACCATGCAACTTTGTATTTTTCAGCTCAGATATATCCATTTTATCTATTTCCGCCATTGACCGTATAACTGGCTTTTCATCTTCAAGGTCATCGTAAATCTCAATCACCTCGCTGTTTTCTTCACTGTTACTTAGCAAATTAAAAGGCATTGCGAGAGATTCCTTAGGCAATTGATTTTCGTCCCCTTCCGGCAATTGAGGGGTGCTGTCATGAATCAGATCTTCCAGGGATTCTATTGAAGATATGGACGTTGCTTCTACTTGGTAATAGGCATGTACAACATCTGCATTAAGTCCTGGATGATCCGTTCGGAAGTGATTAGAGAAAGGTGCAATTTTATTTTTTCTAAATCTGCATAGGTTACATTTATACTTGGTGTGCAGGCCGTGTTTATTGTATACGTGTGCAATTATTTCTTTTTCAATATTGCACTGGTACTCACACATTCCACAATGCCAAGGTTTAATTTCTTTATTTACCATGTGATGTGCTTTTTCTGGTTCATCAGGTGTCTCCCTTACAATAATGACAGTTGCCAGTTTGTCTGTGTGCACATCACATACATGCTTTTCAACCTGCTGTTTCAAATTGTGTGAATATTTACAATCACTACACTTGTATAATTGTAGGTCATGAAGTCGAAGGTGTTTAATAATATTGTCCACATTGATTACATCTCTTTCCGATGACAGTTTTTCCAAACAATGCAGGCACCTATATGCAGATTCGTCAGTATGGGAAGCTTGAAGGTGATGCCTACAAAAAGAAATGATTTTTTTTAAAGAAAGGGTTAGCATGTAATATTAGTACTAGCAGAGCCGTTGAGAATACTTTGCAACTGATGAAAATAATTTGTAATGGGCCTGATTTGTCGCACCAGAGCTGTTTTATATTTACACCTGCTAGCGTAAAGTTGGACTGCACTTTTTGTATTGTAGTAATTAGATTGAGAACGTATTTGAAATCGTGCCACGTAAATTCGTGAATATAGAAGCTGAAAACATGAGTTTGCGCTCTTTTGAGCGGAAGCAATACATTAGCAGTAGAGTTGCTGCATCAAGTGGAGGTCCGACAAAATAGTGGCCTACGCTTGATAATGGGTGTTGCTTAAGAACCTCCGAGAACGGTACGGGAAAAATACAGGGGATCTCTTTAGAGCAGCCACCTCGAAAGTACAGATAGCAATGATGATCGCTAATCTTCGTTAGAAGAATGCACTTAGAGGAAGAAGAATAGTGCGAACAAGCAGTTGCTTGTAAACACCGAAGTCGACGCTTGTTTTCTTATGGTTCATATTAGAGCCTTGAGAAAGTATACATATAATTCTCAACAAAATGTGGCTACAGCAACCTAACCTTGCAGCCAAACGAGTTGAGCAGTGAACGCGCTACGTGCCATTTTTGATCGTCATTACAGGGGTTAGATCCGCTGTTTAGCTTGCAGCAAAGAAGGAAACAGGTTAGGTAGTTTATTTACAACCTATGTATTTAAGTAAGTAAGTAAATTTATTCATCAAGATAGATGTTTACAAAAAAAGACACATAATTCATTTACAAACAGATTTGACATAGTTAGAACATAACCTTTTAAAGTGAGATACATTTGTTGCCTGTTTCGCTTCATCAGGCATTTCATTATATAATTTTAAACCTTTGTAATATAGATTTTTTTGTGAACACGCTTTCGTTGTTGTAGGTAATCTAAAATTATTTACACTTCTTGTCTCATAACTATGTATATCTCTATTGTATACAATAAATTTATTTAAATATGCAGGTAATTTGTTATTAACAATTTTAAAGATCAGAATTAACGTATTAAAATAAATTCGCTGTTTAATACTAAGCCATTGCAGCGTTTCCAACATTAAATTGATGCTGGTTCGTTTATTACAAAATAGAATAATACGCATTGCTCTATTTTGCAGTTTTTGTAGACGCTGCAATTCACCTTCGTTGGCTATAAATAACACGCTAGCACAATATTCAAAATGTGGTGCAATAATTGTTTTGTAAACAAGTATCCTCAACCACAAGTTTAATTTGGAACTGATTCGACCAAAGAAACCTATTTTTTTAGCCGTTTTACCTACAACAAAATCCACATGTTCCTTAAAAGATAGCCTATTATCTATTACAATTCCAAGATCTTTTATTTTAGAGACCTATTCAATTACTACATCGTCAACAATTACACTAGTTATCGTATTGGTTAATAATCGTCCGCTACTGATAATCATTGCTTTTGTTTCAGATGTATTTAACTTAAGCTTGTTCAATTTTAGCCATTTAGATATATTTTTGAGGTCACTATTTAATTTATTTACTGCATCGTTTACATTTATATCGGCACTGGTTACCAGAGTGTCATCTGCAAATAAGTTATATTAACAACCTTGCACTGCTGAGTTTATATCATTAATGTAGAGGATAAACAAAAGAGGGCCTAAAATTGAGCCTTGAGGAACCCCTAAACACACTTCAACTGCTCGAGAATCTTCACCTTCGTATCTAGTAATTTGCTGCCGGCCACATAGATAATTCTTGAACCATCTTAATTCGAATCCCTTTATTCCATATTTTTCCATTTTTGCTAAGAGCAGATCTCTGTCGATTGTTTCAAATGCTCTTTTCAGGTCTATGAACGCTGCTACTATTTTTTTCCCATGTTCTATATCCTCTTTCCAGTTCACTAAAACTAAATTTAATGAAGTTTCACAAGAGTGATCTTTTCGGAAACCTGATTGTTCACTAATTAGGATTTTATTTTCCTCTAAATAATTTTCTAGTTGTTCCTTAGCTACATGTTCTATGACTTTTTCGAACGCAGGTAACATATTGATTGGTCTGAATTCTGAACTATTTTTGTTCCGTTTACTTTGGGTATTGGACTAACAATCGCCGTTTTCCAAATTTCAGGAAAAATCCCAGTTGCAAACGATTCATTAATAATCTGCAACAGCATCTCTCCTATCACTGGTAAAGAGTCACTAATTAATTTAGGGTTAATACCATCAGTACTAGATTTGTTACTCATTTTTAAAACCACTTTCTGTAATTTTTCCAAGGTAATTGGTTTAAATCTAAATATGCTTGTGGTATTGCTTCCAATATCGCCTAAATTTATTTCACCATTAGCTGGCCCAATACTTATGTGAATGTCATGAACACTATCCACGAAATATTTATTAAACTGCTCCGCAATCTTTTTAGGTTCAGTCAATTTGTTGTTATCAAACTCGACAAACTCTGCACTGTTTGCATTTTCGTTTTTGATAAGTTGTTTCAGTTTTTTCCACATTAGTTTAGATGATCCTTTGGATAAATCAATCTGTTTTTCGTAATATTTGTTTTTACAAGTTTTTAATGTACGGTTATAGTTGTTTTTAATATTTGTGTAGGAACTCCAGTCTGCAGCAGAATTATTGCGTTTAGCAATTTTATACGAATCATTACGTTGTTTCTGCATATTTTTTAATGCGGTAGTAAACCAGGGATTATGTTTATTTATATTGATTGTTTTCTGACTAATTAAAGCATTATAACATATCTTCAATTTGTCGACTAGGAAAATTGCTTTTTCATTTAAGTTAAGGGTTTCAGTGTTGACCCACTCATACTGTCCTAGTTTGTTTTGATATGTTATATCCGAATAAGCAGATTTGTCAATAACCATTTTTTGCTGGATAACATTTTCACGCGTTTCCCCTTCCTGAACAATTTCCAAGGTTTCATGATCAGCAATTTTGCAATCTACTATGTTTACGGACATATTCATAGCGTTAGATATCACTAGGTCAATTGTTGTCTTTGATATCGGGGTCACTCTTGTATATGTGTTTACTAACTGCTGCATTTCCAAGTATGAAATCAACCTTGCAATCTTTTGCTGTATGTCTATTGTGTCGATATATCGATATTGAAATCGCCGATAATAGTGTTTAAATTTTGGTGAACGAGGAAGTGCTCACACCATGATTCAAAATATTCAAGGAATTCAGCATCACTGGAATTTGGGCTGTGATAAATAAGCGTATATATACGTTTCGAAAATCCTTTCGATATTTTGACACTTAAATCTACGCATTTTTCCGTAACACACTGCGCTGAATATTCATATATTTAATACCATTTCTGATTGTACATAAGTACACCCCCTGTATGTCTCGAATCCGAGGCGCATTGGATAATAGAATATCCTGAAACAGCGATTTCACATTGATTAATTTCTTCTGTTACACATGTTTCACATAGCATTACTATAGACGGGTTGTATATCTCGATTAACGCCTCCAATTGTTCGAAATTGGCCAATAAAACTTTGAATATTTAAGTAGAGTATTTTGTTTTGCGTGGTGCCGGATTTAGTTATTCTAAAAAATTGACTTTGTTTCACTCAATTTCCAATTCCGCTTGTAAACAGGGCATTCCGTATTCCATGCTTCGTGGTGTATATCAATCTTTAGCTTTAGTTTATTTACTGCTTCTTTACAGTTCACGCATTTACTTTCTTCCTTATCGGCTTTGCATTCACTAATATTGTGTGCGCTAGCACATTTAGGGCAGGTCAATTCCTTCTTGCATTCTTTTGCTCTGTGGTTATAGCCATTACATTTAAAGCATCTGGTGACCGTAACAGCATCAAATACCTTGCACCTGTCCCATTCAATGTTAACTTTCCCTTCCTGTAGTATTTTATTGTAACTTTCGGGCTCTAGTTCACAATACGCAAAATAACAAGGCGTTTTTCTGTTTTTCATATGCCCTACATGTACTACAATAAGATTAGCCTTTCCTTGTTCTAAGAAATGATTTTGGGCCAAGATTTTGGTTTCAATTCGGTTACCGTCATTTTGTTGGACATTCCTACAATTTTTATACGCGGTTTGCGTTCTTTTGGCACACTAATATTGTAATTGCTCCCAAGTTTCGTTTCCCGCTTCTTCCTTAAGTTTGGATACTGCCTCCTGGTTTTTGCATTCAATAATAATTCCACCCCAGCTAGCATGTTTTACTCCCGAGATTGCGATAGTTGTGGGATCAATGCTACATTTAATGGCCTCTTTGGTGACACCACTCTTTTTGCCCTCATTTTTTGGTTTTACCACCAACACAGGTTTGTTCTTTTTCATTTTCAACTTGTCTGCATACGAGGCTTTGTTTGATTTCGTTCTCTGCAAATTTTTTTATACTGCTATTTATTTCCTCATATTTTTCCCGTACCGTATCCGTCAGCGTCGATATTGCTGTTTCCTGCCTCTCACCCCATCAGCACACTTGTCCAGGTCTTTTCGCCATCCCTGCAGCGCCGCTCTCATATCCGCAACCATTATTCTCATCGAAAATTGCTTCATGTTACAGCAGTTGTCGCAGCACCAAAAAATGTTGTTTACTTCTGTAATGTTCTTATACATTTCATCACTTATTTTTACACACTTGGGATGAAAGGTTTGATCACACCAGCCATTACAGCTCAAACTCTTCTCATTTCTCTTAAATTCACCATTGCATTTTACAAAAGCCATACTGGCGTGGTGAAATTTAATATTAAAAGTCACTAGCCACTGGCCCACCACTCTTAACTATATCAGGTTTGTATGTCCGCTCGCGACCGGCAGTCAACGCTGAACTTTGATCAAATCCACGATCCAGGGCTAAACCGCTATCACATTTTGAGCATCGCAGATGATTGCATCATCTTTGAACACGGCATCGTGACCTCAAAGCGAACTCGTCTGGGTCAGCATGCAGTTGATAGTGGTTACGCTATGCCGTACTGCATTAAAGTGAATATGGTGGAGGGCGTGGAACACGTTTTGATGGACTCTCATGGTAGCGTTAATGTTTGACAGTTTATTGTTTGTATTTTGTACAAGTTATAAATGTTAGTAGAAGTTAACCTTTAGCTCCTAGCGATTTAACTAAACATTACTTTTTATTATTGACGCCGTATTGTCGTTTTTTATCCCTTTTATTGGTATGTATTGCTGTGACTATTCAATTCACCTGCCATCTGTCAAAAAGTGACCAATGAAAATCCAGAATTCTGACGTTTCTTGACCAATCAAAAAATATCAGTGGATATATTTCCTAGAAGGTATTCAAGTGACTATTTTAACAAATGTGATTTTTATTAGAAAAAGTCAATATTAGTGTTCTGTTACTATAGAAATTGAGTAGTTTGTTGCTAGATTTACTGAAAACTAATTTGAAAAGTAGTTTGGTTCATTAAATAGCTCCCTCAAATACCATTCTTAGTCAAAGTTAAGAGATTATTTTTGCGGTGGTATTACTACTCATGTCCATTGCGCTTGGGATTAGGACTCGTGCTAGCGCACTCGTCCCTAATCGTACCAAAGCGCAATGGACATTCGTGACACCACCGCAAAATAGTCGACATAACTTTGACTACTCATGGTATTATAGTGACTATTTATTAAATACCTGCACATAAACAAATGCTTAGCCGAGTGTTTACACTGTAACTACAAAAATTGGTCCCACTGGGCCGAAATGTTATCTACTATAAACCCAGGGCATTACCTGTAATTACATAGCTTATTTTTCATAATGCTATGCTCAAGATCTTGGAAAACCGCAAACAATTTATTATTTATTAAAAATTATTCTTTTAATATTCAAACTTGCATATGACTCAAGTTGAAATGCATTCTTTGTTGTTTCTCAGCGTCATTGAAATTTAAACAGATAATTAGGTTTGCATATCTGGACAACCATTCACTTTCAAACGCGGGTTCTTAGGGTTGAATGAAATCAAAGAGATAATTGCTTTCCTTACGTCGATGAAATTTAGACCTTAAATCATTCCTTGCATGGGTGCAACGACATTTACAAAGTTTCGCAGGCTATTCAACATGCAGAGAAAAGCAGAGTAATACAGGAAAAATCCTACCAGTACGATTCTGTATTCTCAATAAGGTGTCGCTCTAATATGCAGAACGTCAAAGCCAAGATGATTGCTGCTGAGCCTCCGGGATAATAGCC
Source organism: Agriotes lineatus (assembly GCA_940337035.1). NCBI lineage: Eukaryota > Metazoa > Arthropoda > Insecta > Coleoptera > Elateridae > Agriotes > Agriotes lineatus. The sequence continues at coordinate 24,587 of CALNHX010001193.1, read as the reverse complement.
GCCACTCATGAAGATGCAACGGTGATCTCGAGTTGTGACCCTTATTTGAATTATTTAGTGTATTACACATGATTGTTTATTAAGGTAAGTTCATGTAGCATAGTAAATTTCACTCGCGTAAAATCAAACCCCAAGTTAATTACAGACATTTAAAAAAAATCAAAAGTGACTGATAACAATTCAGTGACGACAAATTGATAGAGAAAATGATGCTCTAGGATCGCCAATCCTTATATATTCCCCTCCAGGGTTCACTGTCCTCCAATGTCTCCCAGTTGTTTTAACCGAGAGCCTAATTGGGTCCTATTACGTCAGGCATTGTTGATTTGCCGATGTAACGTCGAAGACCACGTTTCCGTTACAGACCACCTGTGAAATTGCCGAGAATACGTGCTAACAAAACTGTGTGCGCCGCTACCAAAAAAACCCGGGAAAATCACAAATACCTGCAAAATCTAGACATTAATTAAATGTAGGCCTAACTCAATTACGCTACATTATATAAATGTACAGGTTGTCACAGTTCATCCATGTCCTCGACACACTTCTGGATTACATCCGTTGGATCGCAAACAAGCAATTCACCCTCAGATTTGTCATTCACTGCTGCCAAAGTGTGACCTCCAGGCTATTCGTCGCCGCTGTCTCAGTTGATATCACAGTTGACCTAGTACACTTCTGAAGAAAATAATTCGCACGGCACATTTCCCGGTGAAATGATGCTTATCGCAGTGACTTTATGAAAGTGACACTGTCAAATGCCAGAAGCTTGGAGAAACAATCGGTATTGCGAAACGGAGGAGGGATGGTCCCTGCAGAGCATTTGGGTTCTAAGAAGTCCATAATTATGAGCTTGAATCCTAAGTGAAACACAACGCACTCCTTGGCACGTGTTACTGGTGCAGGTCAAAAAAAGAAGTCCACTCAGGAAAAGGACAATGCTCTGATAAAATACGTTAGGAATCATTCATTCCTTTACCACGGCAGTTGAAGCTAGGAAGAAACTGAGTTTCCTGCAGGTATAAAACGGCGAGAAGTTGTATAAGGTAAGCTGGTTTGAGAAACTCCTCTTGACTGAAGGAAATATGGTTAGAAGAATGGACTTTGCCCGTAAATATATCAACCAAGACAACGAGATGTGGAGCAAAGTGATATTCAGTGACGAGAAAGTGTTTCAATTGGCAAGCAACGCCATATTAAGAGTTTACCACCCCCAGAATTCAAAGGTTCGAACAAAACTATTTGCTCAAACATCAGCAAAGTGGAAGGTTTTCGGTCCATGTCTGGCGTAGGTTCTCCAACAATGAGCCTGCCGCTTTTCATATTATAGACAGCTGTCGAACTGGCGAAAAGTGTATCAAACTTCCATCACCAGGAGAAAATTCCCTGACAATGATTTTGTCTTTCAACGGTTGGACAAATGGTTTCCCTTTCTTGATAATTCATTCTAATATATATTTTTTTAATAAAACAGTTTCCCTGTGTATATGGCAAGGTTGTTAGGACATGGATGGAGAGAGCGAAATAACTGTTCTTCCGTGGTTCTCCAAAGGCCAGATATGAACCCAATCGAGAACATTGGGAGTTACATGTTGAAAAGACTTATAGGGACGATTTTCGATCTTGAAATCGCAAGAAGCTTATTCGGGCAATCTAAAACGAGTGGGCCACCCTTACACGGCTATACACCCAAAACTTGGCAGGAAGCATGATCTTGATCCTGCTTTTTCTAAAATGTTGTAGGTAGTCCGATCTTAGCTTATTACCCGTTTGTTTAATTACAGGGTGTCTAGGAGATATGGGCATTTCAAAATTTCCGTATAATTCCCGGTCATTTTATTAGGATTTAGTAGGTATTCATCAAAAAGCAAAATTTCAGTTCAAGTTTAAACTGGACTTCTCATTATTACTGCATGCATGTCAAACGACGAATTTAATGACGCTAAGAAAAATTCAATATGCACAACTCTGACGCTTGCCCTTATCCTAACTACCAAATATGCTAATGTTTTCAAACTGCAACAATAATGAATTGCTAAGTACCTTAACTCAGATCCTCGCAACATAGACGATTGCAGTAATCAACCCCACAGACATATCGTTCTGTAGCAGACACGAACTCTGGCAGCTGGGCTTCTTCTGCCTTAAATAGGTCAGACTTCTCTTTCTTTTCGATCTTGGACACCATGCGAGTCGCAGTAAACGAGCTCGGAGCTAAATTGATTGTCTTGTCAGACACATTTTATTTTTCTCCATACAAGGAACACGACTAACAGGGGCAATGGCTGGAACGGGCACCTCTTTTCTGGTCAAGTAAAACTGAAAGTTGTAACGTCACTGATTAATTGACAATATGGTTTTTAAAGGTAAATAAATAAATGATTTTGACTAGCTATTGCGAAAACTATGTACCTAATTTAGGCTCTTTTCCCAGGATTTAACGAAGTATGCTTCAATTTAAATTTACAGGGTGATTCAGGAGGAATCTGCCAAACTTTAACGGTATGTTCCTCCAACGATTTTTAAACAAAAAAAGGTATTTGAACATAGAACCAATTCGAAAGAATAAGAAGTTCCAGCCTACTAAAGAAAAATTCATGGATGTAGAAACCGTTTTTACTTAAAACATAATAACAATTCTAGTGAGATAACTTTATTAAAACTAAATTAACTGTTTAAAATTGTCACCTTCGTTTTCAATGCACCGTTGAGCTCGTCGTACTAGAGAATTAGTCGAATTTCGCAGTGCTTGAGGTCTATCCCTGATGTAAGCGGCAGCATTTTTAATTTTTTCTAATCGGCCCTATGTTCATACACTTTTTTTTATTTAAAATCGTTGGACAACATACTGTTAAAGTTTGGCAGATTCCTCCTGAATCACCCTGTATAATGCATAGGGTACAAACTACTAAATATTACATGTTGCAATATTACCCTTTACTGGTTAACAGCACTTCATTTTGTGCATGAAAATTGAACGAATGTGCAAGGTCCAAAAGACAATCTCACCTGTTTATTGCTTCATCACTAGCACTACTTGCGTTAGAACTAATTCCATCACTACTGTTTGTATTATTTTGCCTTTCAAGTTTATGGCGGACGACAAATTCATTTTCGTATTTCTTGAGAGCAATGGGTATATTCGTCGCATTTGTGACACTAGGCTTGTGTATCAAGTCTTGCTTCTTTGTAATATTTTCAACAGAAAACGACACTTCTGCAGTCAAATCTGGAATTCTTGCAACGCCCTCATCATAATAACTGAAATTGTCCATGGAATCAATATTCCTTCAGTACTGACATCGTCACTGTTTTTATTAATCCTTGTACTACACGCCTGCGGTACGAGTTGAAGCGAGTCAACATCTTCAATAGTCCACTTGTCTGACGATGTGGCTGTAATTTCTAATAAGGTTCTTCCAGTATAGCTTCAGTTTCGGCCTGAAACGTCAGTAACAGCAAGTGTTATACAGTGGGGTTTTTAATTAAAAAAATTAGTTTAGCACCCTTTAAATGAAGTTCAAGAATAATTTTAAACGTATAGGTTATGTTACTGATAGAGAATTTGGAATATTGAGAGTGACACACGTAGACATTTTTAACACCAGTTTTGAAAATTAAAAGCACCGTTCTTTTTAATAAAATAAAGCACGGCTTTCTAGATCAGCGTGCCTGGAGCCGGCAGGTACGCTAATCCAGAAGGCCGTGAATAAAATAAAGTATAAAATAAACGCAGGATAGTCCAGTTACATTAGACCGGGAAATACCCAACATCTGCCGAAAAAATCCAAGTGAGCTGAAATTTTGCATACACCTTTATTTTGACATTACAAACAATGTCTCAAAAGTCCCCATCGATATCCCGAGTGCGTTTTGGGTTATTCAAGGTCTAAGGTTACAAAAAAAAGTTTTTCGCATATATCTCGCTTTCTATGGGTGGTATGACTTTTTTAGTTATTACAAAAAATGAAGGCTAGGAAATTCTCTACAAAAAAGATTATACAGGTTTTTTACGTACAACTAACCATTCAGTAAATAACACACTGTTAAGTTTTTCAGACGGCTTTTACTTCCTTTTATGATAAAGGAGTATTGGATTCACCCAAAATTCGAAATTGAGTTTTCAACAGATCTTCACGTTTTGGAGTCCCCTGAACCCAAAAAACATGTTTTTGCTCATTGGTCTGTGTGTCCGTTAGTCCGTCCATCTGTCTGTCTGTGAACAGAATAACTCAAAAACGAAAAAAGGTATAGGCAAAATTATACCCATTCGGAGTCATGTGACTTTATATGTCACTGGTCATCTTTAGTAAAATAGATGAAATGGAAGAAATTCAAAAAAAGGCATGTCGATTTATAAAATTAATTTTAAAATTTGATGTTTCTAATCTGTCAGATTATATTTTTGGTGTAAGTTATTGAGATAAGGGTAATAAAACCTAAAATTGTTAAACCGAAAACTGGAAATTAAAAGAAACCATTGGACATGCGGTATAACGAGTAGTCACATCAATTAATTTGAATATTATGCGTTTTTTTTTATGAAGAGTACCACAATATTATAATAATAGTAAATCAACAGTTTCACCCTCCAACGCTGTTCGCCGTGCTTCTCTTGCGTTAAATGTCTCGGAGAGCACACTTTACCGAAAATATGAGCCAGAAAGTGAAGAATGCAAAAACGGAAGTGGACGAAGCAGTCAAGAACTCCATCAGGGACACTATATATAAAATGTATGTAGCTAAAGAATTTCTAACCATAGAAAACTTAAAAAACACGTTGTTGAAGAATCTGGAGGAGATTTTTCACATTCAGTTTCTTCTCTAAATAACGGGTCTAGCAACTGGTACGACCTATTTTTAGTAGGCTGTTAAGAAAACATTATTTTGTTATTGGCATTTCTATTGTCAGATTTGTGTGCGTTAATTTATGCAGTTTAATAGATCATGGATAATTTTCCAATTAACCAACGCGTATACCTGGTTAAAAACTTTATACGAAGTCAATCAGTTGAGAACACAGTGGATTTTGAGGTTTGGTAACATAACATGGCGGTCCAATTTCCCCGATTTGACGGCTCCTGATTTTTGTTTGTGGGAATATCTGAATATCGGTATTTTGACATCAAAGAATCCGACAGTGAGTGTCTCTACTTGTTTGATTTATGTACGCTCGTACTGATGTGAGATAAGTGATTTTTCAGTTGAATACTTCTAAAATTCAACTTAAAAATCACTCATCTCAATCAATACACATTAAAGATGTAATAGAAATGTAAAGTTTGAAAAAAATCGTAGTAGCGGTTTTTGAAACACAAGAGTAAACATCATACTTCCGGTTATGCGATTTTCTTCAAAAGCTTACTGTTAAGGACTTTATAAACTTGTGCCGCCTCGCTTGCAGTGGCGTATTTACTATGCGCATTTCCAGAACTCGAGCGGGCTTTGCCTCGCCGTTCACTTAACTTCCATCTGTCGACGAGACTGCATGCGAAGGAGTCCGCACCGCGAAAGTTAATTCTTGTAAATGTTCAAAATGTTTGTGTGTTAATTTATGGCAATAAATTACTTCCTCTGCTTTGAATGTGTGTATAATTCAGTGAAGAAATAAATTCATACAGTCCATTAAATTCCAAGGCGAGCTGGCAATCAGGAATTTTCCAAATAACGGAAAACTGAGAAGGCTCCCCAACATGGTCCTACAGAGCCAGGATTAAACCACATTAGGTCATTGCGAGTCCAATCAACAGCGACAGCATTCGACAACATTGGTCATTGGCAAGTACAAAAGCATATTCAGTTGTATTGCATTGCATGTAATCAACCGCAAGGAGCAGCGTTCCATATTCGCCGCAAAGCGTGGAACGAAGAGGGCACATGCGGTGCCCATAACGAGAGGAAGGAAGACAGCAGACGGTGCTATCAACGTGAGAGCGAGATAGCCAAACGCCGAGTTTGGCGCCAAGTTCGTGCACGTGTGCATTCCAGCTGCAGACGAGACGGTAGTACGAACCACAGCAACGAGGAAAACCGACAAGGCGGCACATACACCAATATCAATGTAAGCCTAATTTCCTATTTTTGCAATTCCTATGCATGAATTTGGTTTTCTATCATCTGTGTTTGCATGTGCATAATTTCAGCTGCGTATTATTGCGTAAACAAATGGTTTATGAGTCATATAAACATTTTAATTGCGTGAAATGCCAAGCTATTACGTTTGTTAGCGATATCCCCTGCATGTTTCATACTGCAGTCGAAGCAGTCACAAGTGAATCATCTCGCGTTGTACCAGGGTCGTTTTCTGCGTCGTTAGCGACAAGTTTCTCGCGTTGTTATCAAGCGCTGTCTGCGTTGTAAACAAAATTCCGTACCAGAGGCGTGCGAAAGGTTTTATCATTAAAGAATATTTCAGATTCTGCAAGTAGTAAGGCTACCACGCGTAGCATCTTGCCTGAAATATCACAGATAGTTGACCCGTTGGGTCCGCGTACCAGAAGCGTACAAAATTCACGCCAGTGGTGTACGAACAGTTTTCATCCTTAAATTGTTTTTAATTTCAACAATTATGGATCCGCCTGTAAGAGCACGTGGCTCTATCAAGGGCAAGCTTACGCGTTTCTCAAATTACGTGCAGTCTTTGCAAATAATTCAAGATGAAGATCAATTCTTATCTAGCGCTCAGATTGTTCAATTGCAGAAAAGATTGGATGCTATAGCCACTTTGTTATCAGAATATTATGAGGTTCACGAACAAATTTTAGAAACCAGTGAGGATGTAGAATCTGAAATGCAGCAACAAGTCGAATTTGAAGACTCTTATTTTCTTGCAATTTCACAAGCTGAATGTTTGATTAATGAATACAACAAACAGTCTGATGTTGCACCAGATCGTTCTGGATCTCCTAACGGTAGCGTAAGATCAACGCATTCAAATTGCAGTTCACATTGCAATAATCGAGCTGTACGCCTTCCTACCATTTCGATTCCCAAATATTCAGGAAGTGTTTCAGAATGGCTGGAATTTTGTGAGATTTTTATTAGTTTAATTCATGAGAATCAAGCGTTAACTAATATTCAAAAGCTGCATTACTTAAAGGCTAGTTTACAGGGTGATGCAAGCCAAATTATAAAAAGTTTAGAGTGTACTGCGGGTAATTATACTCTAGCTTGGGATGCATTGTGCAATCGATACAATGATCCAAAAATTCTGGTTCATAACCACCTCAAGGCTATTTTTGAACTTGAATCTTGCAGTAAGGAATCTGCAACTAAATTACGTACGATTAGCGATATGTTATTCAAGCATTTTGCAGCAATCAAATCATTAGCTACCGAAAGCGAGCTTCTTGATTTTGTTATAATTTATGTAGTTTCTAAAAAACTGGACCCCACTACATTTCGTGAATGGGAGGTCCTTAGAAACCGGTCAAGTTCTGACCTGCCTAATCTTGATGAGTTCAAGGAATTCTTACAAAATACAGCAAATCTTCTAGAAACTCTAGAGGTAAAAGATAGCAAGCTTGTACCCGAAAGGTCTTCCAAGGTACATTCGAAATCATTTGTGTCAGGTACCCCTTCGTGTCCACTTTGTAAAGGATCTCATTCCTTGTACAAATGCGATAAGTTTGTCAAGCTGTCTTCACTTGACAGAAAGTCAAAGGCAAAAGAGCTCCGCGTATGCTTTAATTGCCTAACTCAGGGTCACCTATCGAGCCTCTGTAGCTCCAAACATACGTGTAGAAAGTGCAAATCAAGGCACAACACACTTAGTCAACCAGGATCTGCGATGTCGGCAGAAACCCCTGTTGAACTAAACCAATCGATTTCGGCATTCTGTTCGAATGCTTTTCAGGTACTCTTACCTACGGCTACCGCTAAACTCATCGCTGATGATGGTACGCCTCATGTTGTGCGAATCCTGCTGGATTCCGGTTCCCAATCGAACTTCATACGTTCAGATCTGTGTAAAAGGTTGAAGCTTCCAATTCGCGAAGTCAACGTTACTGTTTCTGGCTTAAGTAAAGCCACTTCTCAAATCAAGGCTAGGTGTGATATCAAGCTGCAAGCCCCTCACACTTCATACGGCATTGGCCTATCCTGTCTTGTTCTCGATGAGATTACGGGTGTTACCCCAAGTTTTCGCGTCCAGCGAAACAGCTTCAAGGTTCCTGATAACATCAAGTTATCAGATCTGTCCTACGACCAACCGGGCACCATCGACATTCTGATTGGTTCGCCCATCTTCTGGCAGCTCCTTTGTATTGGACAAATTGGTCTAGGCCCAAATCTTCCCATTCTCCAAAAAACTCGTTTTGGTTGGATTGTTTCTGGCCCTACAGGCCCCCCTTCTGCGTACCCTGTACAGTGCAATCTTGGCACGATCGAGGATGCTTCTGACCCCATTGCTAGGTTTTGGCAACTCGAACATTACCCAGAGGAAAAGGTTCGCACAAATGAAGAGAACGCCTGTGAGGCACATTTCGTGCAAAATACTCAACGAGAAGCGAATGGTCGATTCGTTGTCTCTATCCCTCTCAAGGAACCTGTAGAGGTACTGGGCGATTCATTGCAAATCGCTCAGAAAAGATTCTTATCAGTAGAGAATATTTCAGATTCTGCAAGTAGTAAGGCTACCACGCGTAGCATCTTGCCTGAAATATCCCAGATTTCAGATTCTACAAGTAGTAAGGCTACCAATCGTAGCAGCTTGTCTGAAATTTCCCAGATAGTTGACCCGCTGGGTCTGTCAAGCATTTGGTGGCACGGTCCCACCTGGCTAAGCGAAGGTGAGGCATCTTGGCCTACTTCCATGTTCAATATTTCAGATTCTACAAGTGGTAAGGCTACCAATCGTAGCAGCTTGTCTGAAATATCCCATATTTCAAATTCTACAAGTAGTAAGGCTACCAAGCGTAGCATCTTGTCTGAAAGATCGCAGATATTTGACCCGCTGGGTCTGTTAAGCCTTTGGTGGCATGGTCCCACCTGGCTAAGCGAAGGCGAGGCATCTTGGCCTGCTTCCAAACATGTTCGTGCTGAGCTTCCAGAATTCAAAAAAGAAGTTCAGAGTCTTCCTGTAACCTCTGTTGAACCATTTCCGTTCAATCAGTATTCAAGCTTTGCTCGCTTACAACGAGTTATAGCTTATTGCTTTCGTTTTCATACCAATACGCGAGCCCCTAAGGCTGATCGTCTTGCTGGTCCCCTCTCTACAGATGAACTGCGAGCATCTATTGTAAGGCTTGCCAGGTTCTCCCAACGCGAGTCATTTCCTGACGAACTTAAACTGTTGTCACAGAGCAAGCCTGTGAAACAATCTTCTGCTTTGATATCCCTGAATCCCTTTCTGGATTCCGAGGGACTGCTAAGAGTTGGTGGTAGGCTCCACAACTCTCAATTACCCTTTGACAAGAAGTTTCCTCTAGTGATTTCTGGCAAACATCCATTCGCCAAACTCCTAGTATCGCATGAGCATCTTCGGCTTCTCCATGCCGGACCTCAAATGCTGTTAGCTAATCTCAGAGAACGATATTGGATCACCTCTGGCAGAAATAACGTCAAGCAAGTGGTTCATCAATGCTTACGGTGTTTTAGATTCTCTCCTAAGTTAACTGAACCCATAATGGGAGACCTGCCAGCCTCTCGTATTCAATCATCGCCCCCATTTCATACGACTGGTATCGATTATGGTGGACCGTTCATGATAAAGGATCGCAAAGGACGTGGTTCTAAACTAGTAAAGTCCTACCTTTGTCTATTCGTTTGTTTCGTCACAAAGGCAGTGCACCTTGAATTGGTCGCTGATCTTTCTACTAAAACCTTCTTAATGGCTTTTCGCCGGTTTGTGGCTCGACGAGGCAAACCGCTCCATGTCTACTCAGACAACGGCACTAACTTTGTAGGCGCTAATTCCGAGTTAATCGAATTAGGCAATTTTCTCGCGGAACAAAACCCTTCTATTTCCGAATCAGTCGCGAACGACGGAGTAGCTTGGCATTTTATACCCGCGCACAGTCCCCACTTTGGCGGATTGTGGGAGGCCGGAATCAAGTCCTCCAAACATCACATACGTCGCGTTATAGGTAACGCTAGTCTAAATTATGATGAATTTAGCACTTTGTTAGCACAGGTGGAAGCGACCTTAAACTCCCGACCCCTGTCCCCTTTGTCCTCTGATCCAAACGACCTTCAGCCTTTGACTCCTGCTCATTTCCTGATTGGTCGTCCGTTGGTGTCACTGCCTGATCCCAACGTAACTGAGATAGTCGAGTCTCGGCTGTCTAAATACCAGAGAATACAACAACTTCACCAGAATGTGTGGAAGAGATGGAGTAAAGAGTACATCTCGGAACTCCAACAGCGCACCAAATGGCGCACGCATCTTTCGGACCTCCAGCCTGGTTCCATGGTCCTCATCAAGGATGACAATCTACCCCCTCTGAAGTGGAAGTTAGGCCGGGCCACCGAGCTGCACCCTGGCCTTGACGGCGTTACGCGTGTGGCGTCAGTGAACACTGTGTCAGGGATCGTGAAGCGATCCTTCGCCAAATTGTGCCCGCTACCTAGTGTTGTGAACTAGTGCGTTAGCGTTCAGCGCAGTTTTCGTAAAGCCTTTTGGCTCCCCATTGTTCGGGTTTTCTTGTACTCGATTAAGATCCATGTACTATTATGCTTTGTATATATGTGTGTTCATGTTACATGTTTTACTCTAGCTGTTACATGTCAACTCTGTACGGTTTTATTTGAAAGGTTACCCTTTCCAAGGCGGGCGGTATGTTAAGGACTTTATAAACTTGTGCCGCCTCGCTTGCAGTGGCGTATTTACTATGCGCATTTCCAGAACTCGAGCGGGCTTTGCCTCGCCGTTCACTTAACTTCCATCTGTCGACGAGACTGCATGCGAAGGAGTCTGCACCGCGAAAGCTAATTCTTTGTAAATGTTCAAACGTTCAATGTGTTGTTTATTGCTAATAAAGTAACATATTTCCGGCTTTCAACGAGTGTATTTATTCAGTGAAACCTACAATTCATACAGTCCACTAAAATATCGAATCGAGCCTGCAACCATAAATTTCCATATAAAGGAAAAGTGGGAAGCTCCCCCAACACTTACTGTCGCATTTAGGTAGTAGACAAAACTTATATATGAAGTTTCAACGTCATACCTCTTTTTGTTTTCGAGATATTCTGTTCACAGACCGACAGACACACAGATAGACAGACGATTTTTGGTTTCAGGGGACTCTAAAACGTGAAGATCTGTTGAAAACTCAATTTCAAATTTTTGGAGTGAATCCACTACACCGTTTATCGTAAAGGGAAGTAAAACTCGTCTGCAAAACTTAACAGTGTGTTATTTACTGAATGGTTAGTTATAAGTAAAAAGCCTGTATAATCTTTTTTGTAGAGAATTTCCTAGCCTTCATTTTTTGTAATAACTAAAAAAGTTATACGACCCATAGAAAGCGAGATATTTGCGAAAAACTTATTTTTGTGACCTTTGACCTTGAATAACTCAAAACGCAAACGCGATCTTGATGGGGACGTTTGAAACATTATTTGTAATGTCACAATGAAGGTGTATGCCAAATTTCAGCTCACTTGGATTTTTTCGGTAGGCGGATCCTAATTCCTAATGTAACTGGACTAGAACTATTAATTTCAAACGAGATTATAAAAGTCCTTAAGAAATTATTACTATTTAGAAGATTTCTGTATTAATCTATTATCCATTCACAAAACTCGTAAACTGTCAATGTCACATTTTTTAAATATTTGCTGAGCGTACCTGGAAATTAAATTTTTCTGGGAATGTATTTCGGATCTAGTGATTTCTTGTAATATTTAAAGTTAGGTTATGTTACATGTGTCAAAAGTTTTCATTGTAATAATTAAATATAGCCTTTTGCTCTTTTCAATAATAAAACCCTCTTTTGTTTCTGTTCCATTGCAATTGAAGTGTATGCACAAAAATTAAAGAATTTTGGAGACTATTTTTTTACAAGAAAGCGTGACACAAGTCAAGTTTTTAAATTTCAAAAATGTCAGTGCTTTGAAAATCAGCTAGCAGAAGTTCCAAAACAGAATTTAAACAAGGTACCAACTTTACAGCGTTTTGACAGTTCATGAGTTTTGTGAATGGATAGTATATAGAAGAAATTCTAATTTCTTGTAAATTGTTTAAAATTAAGTTGGCGCTTCTGACCACTAAAAATACATTTTGATGTTCCATTCTTTTAAATTCTGTACGTATGATTGTGCGCCGTAACCTCACTTTGGCGGAATCTCGAGTTTATATCTGTTAAAAAAGAGGGTAATAGTATATTACATACCGAGGTAGAAAGTGTTTCATTCTTGTCGAGAGGTTAACTTTATCGCAAGACAGGAATGAAACTTTTCACCGTGGTATGTATACAATTTTACTCACAATCAGTTTTTGTTATTATTTAATTAATTAGGTACGAGGGTAAGGTGAAAAATTCTCGGCCTGACAATGAAAGACTGCGATTTTCAGTTAAAAAAATATTTTATTTTTCTACATAATCTTCCTTGAATTCAACACACTTGGTCCAGTATTCCTTCTCGGAAGTGAGAGTGTGGAAGGCTGTGAAAATATTCATCTACGGCCCTCTTAACTTCTTCATTGGACACGAAGCGCTTCCCAGAAACAAATTTCTTCAAGTTTGGGAACAGATGGAAGTCCGAGGGTGCCAAATCAGGAGAATAGGGAGGATAGCCGAGCAAATCCTACCCCAAATCTCGCAGTTTTTCCATCGCCAACGCACTGTTATGAACAGGTGCGTTGTCCTGGTGAAAGATGATTTTTTTCTTCTTCAAGCCAGGTCTTTTCTCCGGGATTTTGGCATCCAACTGGTTGAGAAGGTTGGAGTAATATTCGCCTGTATTTGTTCTGCCTTTTGCAAGGTAATCAATTAACAGGATCCCTTTCGCATCACAAAACACGCTGGCCGTGACCTTTCCAGCAGATGCGATCAGTTTCGCTTTCTTTGGCGCTGAACCACCGGCTTCCACTCACTGCTTCGTTTCTGGGGTGTAATGGTGAATCCACGTCTCATCCATGGTGACAAATCGTCGCACAAAATCGGTCGGATGCCTATTGAATCAGTCCAAACATTGCTGCAAAACTCGTTTGCGCATTTGCTTTTGATCGGCATTCAGCAAATCCGGCACCCATCTTGCGCAGAGCTGTCTCATCCCTAATTCTTTGTGCAAGATGTTTCGCACCCTTTCTTCCGATATCCCCACAACCTCAGCTATCTCACTGACCTTCACTCGCCTATCGTCCAACACGATATCATGCACTTTTTCGATGGTTTCCGGTGTGGTTGCGGTTTTTGGCCGTCCTTCACGTGGGTCATCTTCGAGGGACGTGCAACCATGTTTAAATTCAGCTGCCCACTTTTTAACGGTTGACATGGAAGGAGCAGAGTTCCTGTAAATTTTTGTCAACTGCGGATGAATTTCATTAGGGGTTAATCCGTCCAAAACGAAGAATTTTATGATCGCACGATATTCAAATTTATCCATTTTAACGAAAAACACACAAGACGTCTATGGCAAAAATTCGTGTAAACAAACTACTTCAGAGAACAAGTTCAAACTTGTCATACGAACTAATAACACTTGCACGCAGGCAGGAAAAATAAATTTTTGCAGATTGGAAAGCCATCTTATGTCAAGGCCGAGAACTATTCACCTTACCTTCGTAAGTTACAAATAATGGGTATTTTTATCGCAGTTAGTAAGTCACTTTAAGAAGAAGAAGACTTGAAGATAATAGAAAGAAAAATAATGAGAACGATACTAGGGCCAAATATAACAAGGGAAGGAGAAAGAAGAATGAAAACGAATAAAGAAATAGAAGAACAACTAGGTGAAGCAAACATTGTAAGACATATAAAAGCCCAACGCTTACAGTGGGCAGGACACATTATGAGAAAAAAACCCACAGAAATAGTCAGGCGAATAACACAGTGGACCCCAATGTGGCCCAGAGCTAAAGGAAGACCTAGAAAAAGATGGCGAGAAGAAATAGAAGAAGACATAAAAGCAATGGGAATAAGAGACTGGAAAGCACAATGTAGAGACAGAAAGAACTGGAAGAAAATTACAAACATGGCCATGATCCACCACAAGCTGTAACGACAACAGAAAAAGAGGATTAATCCACCTCAGGAAAAGGATTCAAAAAACGCTGCGGCGCAGTGTTTGCCATAATCCCAAGGATTGAACGGCATGATGATGATGAAGTCACTTTAACAAAGGAATCTGCGATACTGTTGCTAGGTAAAATGACGAGTTCATTGAAAGTGACGCTTAGTAAAGTAAATAATGACTCGCTTTCCTACTGTTTTGAAGGTTAGAAACGTACCTATTATTAACCGATTGTAAGTAATAGTATATTATACATCAAGGTAGCGAAGCGCAGTATTATAACCTGAGCGCATATTAGATATTGAGCGCGCAGCGCAAAGTATCTAAAGCGCTAAGGTGATTAAAGGTAATTTTTTCACGTTTTTCTTGTATAACTCGTAAACCGCGTCTTCTAAAGAAAATGTGTCCATGTAGAGAATTAAACTACATAAAATTTCGCACAATAAAGGTCCTAGTCATTTTTTCTCTAGGAAGAATAGTTTGCAAGATGCAGGAGATGGAAAAATCGTGCATTATTAAAAATAGTATTTTAATGGTATAAAATTAATGTTTAATGTTAAATGAACTTAAAACCAATAAAAAATTACATTATTTATTAAAAACAAACGTCTTATCTTGAATGTGCACATTTCAAAAATCAACAATTGAAGCATCATCGTCAGCATCATCTTGCAGATCGAGTAACGGTGCACCATTCGTACACGTACCATGGCACGTGCTGCACATCATGGAGCATGGAATGCTGGCTTTTCGGCATCCACATCGTTCCATAATACCTAGACTTACTTCTGTGGCAGAGGCAGCCAATTTAAGCCTCTGGACCTCTTCAGATTGTGGGATAGCTGAGGCTTTGGTGATATATTTGATGCCTCCCATGCTGTGAAAAGTATTCCAACCATTGATAGTGGCGACATTAAAATCTGCATTGTCGAACACATATTAACAGAATGTTGAGCTTTGTGATAAGTTTCACTGAACTCCAAACCAGCAAGTAGATTGGCCAAGTTTTTTGGTGCAAACTTTCTGTGAATGAACAGAGCGACAGCATGCAAGATAAGAGATATGAAAAATCAAGAAGGTATGGTAGCAATTGGGGCATGGGATATTGATGTCAGCTTCTTTCAAATTTTCTGTTTTGTCCTTTTTTTGCTGAAATGCAGTTCATGAAGACACGGAGTATACGAGGTACCATTTCCTCAACCTTAATACACAGTTTGCCACAAGGTAGAAAAACAGAATTGTCATACGCCATTGACTCAATATCTTCCAAGATTATTGCGGCAGCTGCTTTTACGATTCTCTCCCGTTCTGCTTGTTCGCCTTTTGCACCTCGAAGAATACCACATATCATTCAAAATTTTTTCACCTGCACTACGAAATCCCAACGGTTTTTCCTGTGCGAATTGTGTTGAAAACAATGCGGTCTCCATATTTTGCTCTCATTCTCTACTTGAGTGTCTTTATATGAAGTATTGTTCTTGAAACTTGTTCTAACAACTCGTCCAAGAAGAACTGGCAGTCGTAATTTCCTTTTATGTAATTGAATATCTCGTCCATTGATGCAAAAATTTCTTCATCCTCACGGCATCCTCTTTTTCTCAATGTAGGTGCAGAGGATATAAAGAACTTTTTATAGCAATCCTCGTGATAGATTGCCTCTGCAGCATGTAGATTTTCAACTGAGCACATACGTCTTAGGATGGTGTCTCCCCATTCACCCTTCCTCTCCTGAGCACGAACTGTAATTGTATAGTCGAAACTGAAGGATCAAACATTGTAAACTTTTTGCCGCAAATGTTGGGGTTCTTTCTACTGTTTATCATGACATTCATCAAGAGCTTCTCTCAGAAATCTTTTGAGTCAGCTCTGGTGTACTCTTTTCTGCAACATTCATGAACAACACTGTGTTTCTTGTTCCTGAAACCTTCAGCCTTCCCATCTTTTCTTAAATCACTTGCATTCACCAATCCACGTATCCCTTTTTCACCAACGTTACATAGATAACTGACAACTGACTCACATAAGAGAACTGGACGTGTTGCCGTTGGGGAGGTAGGGAAGCACAAAGGAGGGAGGTGCTTGACTTCATTCCAATCGGCCACCTACCTTTTCTCAAGCATCTCTATGTACAAACATTTAATATTGCATCTGAACCCACTTTATTTAACAGTAAACAGTAATTTCATACCATTAAAACACTATTTTTTATAACTGTCTTTAGGAAAATTAGGCAGCCAATTTTTTTTCTTCTTTATACATTTATTTAACGTTTCATCAGCTTAGATGACTTCTTCAGAAATACACAATATATTATTATACCTATAATAAGCTATAAACGAAAATGAGTTTTAGGTTAGATAGTTGAAACAATGCATACTTATTCTTACCTCATGTACTATCAACTGAATTTTTTTTTGGATTATATTGTTATAAATGGTTAAAACCAATAATTCCTACAATATCGATTGGAAAGATATTTAAAATGAATGTAGAAATTAAAATTTGTAAAATGTCAGATGTCAATTTTGAAATCTAAACATTTGTGAAGGATATCTTGATAAAAAAATATTTCTGTTGTATGGAATATCTTGATATTCATAACATTTTTTTTAAAATTAATTATATAAGATTATTTAGAGAAGGTTATAGTAAATAGAATGAAGATTATCTATGTCAGTTTTGTAATTAATAGAATTTGGATTTTTTTTTTATTTCAATCATTTCATATACCGGGTGCTGACTTGCGCGACGCACCATAGGAATTTGCATAGTAAATTCTTTATGTTCAATTATTTGCTCCCCTAATTATTTTAGAGCTAAAGTGTAAATACATTTTTTGTAGAGACAAAAATACTGCATCGATTCATACTGTTGCTAACAATTTTTCATTTTCCAGAAACGAAGGAATGCAAAAAATCAAACTAGCATTTTTACAAGAATCAGTGATGCCATGGAATTATTGAAACAAGCCAATGCCAACGCAGGTGCGTGCGGGGCGATCATCCAGTCACTGCCGTCAAAAGATTGAATTTATTGTCGTTTTTCTCGTTTTAGTGTAAGTTCTGAGCCTCATTATTGAACCTACAATTATTTAATAACGTGCCTGTAGTTTAAACTTAAAAGAAATCAGTCTTTTAATGGTTGTACTGTTTGGAATTTGCCGCTACGGATATTTTACAATAAACGAGGAGCTTAGTTAACGAACGTCCACCATACTCGTAAAACCATTTTTGTTATGGACAAGGTCTAGGTACCTTAGAGACATTAAGCAGAACATAATAATGAAACATCAATGACAAACAAACAACACATATTGTCGCTCCGCACGCATTTGCGTTGGCATTGGCCTGTTTCAATAATTCCATGGCATCACTGATTTTTGTGAAAATGCTAGTTTGCTTTTTGCATTCCTTCAGTTCCGGAAAATTAAAAAATTGTTAGCAACAGTATGAATGGATGCAGTATTTTTGTCTCTACAAAAAATGTATTTACACTTTAGCTCTAAAATAATTAGGGGAGCAAATAATTGAACATAAAGAATTTACTACGCAAATTCCTATGGTGCGTCGCGCAAGTCAGCACCCGGTATAAGGTGTTTTTGTAGAATATTTTCTTTTTGCAATATTTTAGGTAAGTCAAAATTAAAATCATGATAATTATCAACTGCATGATCAGAGAGAGCAGTATTTGGTTTATTTGGGCTTAAAATTTTTGATTTTATAGAATTTCTAAGTTGAGTTATTCTTTTTTAAGAGTTGGTTTTGTTGGTCCTATATATTTAGCATTGCAATTATTACAAATAATTTGGTAAACAATATTTGATTCAGATTGAATTTTGGTTTTATCTTTTAGATTGTTAAAAAATTGATTTCCTATTGTATTGTATTTTTTAAGAGATATTAAGATTGTTTTTGTTTGTTAATTTTTACTTAAACGTAGTGACAGTTTTGGTATATATGGTATTGAAATGTAAATTGGATTTTTAATGTCTTGGTTATTATTAAACTGTTGTCCTAAACAGTTAGGGTATAAATTGATAGTTGAATTCATATTATTTGTGTTATTTTAAATTTATTTATTCTTTTTTTTAATGTCCGTGTTAATGAAGTCAATAGGATAATTATTTTTTAATATTTTCTTAATTTTTATGATATTATGAAATTTATTTGAACATAATAAAATTGCACGGTCAATTAAACTATTAATTACACTTCTTTT
The DNA here is from genome assembly GCA_940337035.1 of Agriotes lineatus. Classification (NCBI taxonomy): domain Eukaryota; kingdom Metazoa; phylum Arthropoda; class Insecta; order Coleoptera; family Elateridae; genus Agriotes; species Agriotes lineatus. The sequence goes on along the minus strand of CALNHX010001193.1, from coordinate 6,191 downwards.
ATATTTTATTGATGTTTGAGAATTATAGTTTAAGTATCTGTCAGTTTTAATTTCTTTTCTATACCAATTTGTTTCAATTTTATTATTTTCCGTTCTTATTAAAGTTAGATCAAGAAAATTTATAGATTTATTTATATTTTCATTTTCAATTGTGAATTTAAATTTTGGGTGGTAGTTATTAAATGTTTTAAAAATTCTGTTTATTTGGCTTTTATTAGTACAAATAATTATGTCATCTACAAATCATTAATAAAAACTAATTTCATTTAAGTTAATTAAAATTTCGGATTAAATTTTTTGTAATACCAAATCTGCAAACTATAATTCTCAAACATCAATAAAATATAAAAGAAGTGTAATTAATAGTTTAATTTACCGTGCAATTTTATTATCTTCAAATAAATTTCATAATGATATCATAAAAATTAAGAAAATATTATTAGAAATAATTATCCTATTGACTTCATTAACACGAACATTAAAAAAAAGAATAAATAAATTTAAAAATAACACAGATAATATGAATTCAACTATCAATTTATACCCTAACTGTTTAGGACAGAAGTTTAATAAAAACCAAGACATTAAAAATCCAATTTACATTTCAATACCATATATACCAAAACTGTCACTACGTTTAAGTAAAATATTACCAAACAAAACACAATCTTAATATCTCTTAAAAATTACAATACAATAGGAAATCAATTTTTTAACAATCTAAAAGATAAAACCAAAATTCAATCTGAATCAAATATTGTTTACCAAATTAATTGTAATGATTGCAATGCTAAATATATAGGACCAACGAAACAAAATCTTAAAAAAAGAATAACATAGAAATTCTATAAAATCAAAAATTTCAAGTTCAAATAAACCAAATACTACTCTCTCTGATCATGCAGTTGATAATTATCATGATTTTAATTTTGACTTACCTAAAATATTGCAAAAAGAAAATATTCTACAAAAACACCTTATATATGAAAAGATTGAAATAAAAAAAATCCAAATTCTATTAATTACAAAACTGACATAGATAATCTTCATTCTATTTACTATAACCTTCTCTAAATAATCTTATATAATTAATTTAAAAAAATATATTATTAATATCAAGATATCCCATACAATAGAAATATTTTTTTTATCAAGATATCCTTCACAAATGTTTAGATTTCAAAATTGACATCTGACATTTTACAAATTTTAATTTCTACATTCATTTTAAATATCTTTCCAATCGATATTGTAGGAATTATTGGTTTTAACCATCTATAACAATATAATCCAAAAAAAATTTCAGTTGATAGTACATGAGGTAAGAATAAGTATGCATTGTTTCAACTATCTAACCTAAAACTCATTTTCGTTTTTAGCTTATTATATACTAATATATTGTGTATTTCTGAAGAAGTCATCAAAGCTGATGAAACGTTAAATATATGTATAAAGAAGAAAAAAAATTGGCTGCCTAATTTTCCTAAAGACATAGTTATTTACAATACCCAGCTGTAATAACAAACACTATTTTTAATAATCCACGATTTTTCCATCCCCTGCATTTCACAAACTATTATTCCTACAGAAAAAATGAATAGAACCTATTCTGTAGCGAATTTCATGTAGTTTAATTTTGTACATAAGCACTTTTTTTTGCTAGAAGCCGCGGTTTTTGAGTTATCCAAAAGAAATTTGAAAAATTACTTTTAAACGCTCCCCCCCCCGCTCCCCACCCTCCGGGGGTTAGTTGCTTTATTAAAAAAATATATAAAAATTGCAAAAAAATCTTGTGGGCGTTGTTTTTTTGTGCAAAAACCTAATAGTTATGCCCCCTGGGCACGCTCCTAGAATTACTTCATCAATTCTAACAGGTCCAAAAAATACCTCATAAAGTTGTAAACAAACTCTAAAAATTTCATTAAAATCGCTCAAAGCGCTTTTAGTGAACAATAAAAACGAATTAAAAAAAACTTTTAATACCCTGTATCTCAGAAACGAAGCGTTTCCGGATCCATGTTTATTCGGACATTTTTGTTTATATTGATGAGATCTATAAGTGGGTAAAATATTTTACCCTTTTTTTCAACACCCTGTATGATAGATGTCTAAAGTGTTACCAATACGAAACTTGGAAATTACTAGATTCTAACAATAGTTCCGATTTTCACCGCACTTCAATCTAGAATCTGTAAGCTGTAACAGATATTGAGGAATTTGCAAAAACACATTGTACCAGTTTTGATCCCCTTAGCGGGTGGAATTTCGAAAAATCTTTTCTACCTCATTTTATTCTGAAATTGATCCACATCAAATATAACAAAAAATGTTAACTTCCTACACCTTTTCAGATTTTCTTTTTTTACCCCTTTAGGGGTAAAATTTTAAAAAATCCTTAAACCCCTTTTATAATGATGTGTTTTATCGGACTTTTTCCACTGTCTAGGATGTATATTTTAAAAAGACATGTATATGCAAAAAAAAGTTCCAACTCAACAAGCACAGAAGATATAAAGGGTTCTTTAATTCACCCCGAATCCAGATTAACACCTTTAAGGGTTCAAATTTTCTTTATCACCCTGTAGAACCCAAAGAAAGATTTATCAGGAAAAATGGTATTTAACATTTTTTTATTATTTTGCAATAATGTATCATCACAAATGTGACACTTATTTCTGAAACACCCTGTATTTACAATTATTGTTATTACTAGACCAACCCACGGAGGAGGTTGCAATATATATAACATTACTGTAATGTGGGTAGGGTATGAAAAGTCCTGCTCTAAAGGTTGTCAGTATAGAAAAATGTCGCTTTAGAAAAATCAATTAAATGTATTATGCTGATGGTTAAAACGAGCACAGTAGGTACCACATGATTCAATACTTCTCTCTTCAAGATGGCTACAAAATTTGTTGGTAGTAACGAGTGAACATAAAAAAACAATTCCGCAAATTCACATAAAGTGAGAAAGTTAAATTTCACACACTCAATGTGCTGGCATTTTGACAAAAAATGTTGACATACTACTGTGCTGCTATATGTGAATAGAATAAAAAGCGGGAGGATCCTACAGAAGAGAACACAGGACGAAGCACATTAGGTCATTCATATTACATAATACTAATATAACGAGGATAATTATAAGAGAATAACTTACCTTTATTTCTACTACTGTAGGTGGGGCAGTTATCTTTATTTTTTCTGGCGCTGCACTTGCAGTTGAAGATGCTAAATATTGCGATAGGGTCACGAGCTTTTTAGGCAATGAAAGGAATTTTTTTAAAATAATGGGCGACGCTGGTCTCACACTATTAACCAATGTGTTAGGGAAAACTTGCCCAGACTTAACGTCTGTTAGTGCAGCAGACGTTTCATCATCGCTAACTTTATCATAAGCATGATTTACTGTTTCCTTCTGGCCTGTAATGGAAACGACAGAAGTATTGGGTTACTACTGTTCAATTAGTCTAAACAAAATACTTACTTGATTTTCTACCTTTGCACAGCGTAACAGGTCCTTCTTCATTTCCTTGTAGAGCAGCTTTTGGTGACTCGCTGATAGCAATAGGCCTTTTATCAATTGTCAATTCTTTACTTGTAGATGCCAATGTCATTTCCAACCTATCATTAGGTGTAACATCCTTGTGATCTTCAACGCTATACAGTTTCATATGTTCCATCAGCTCCGGCGAATCCATGGCAAAATCTGATTGTCTTTTCTAATTAACATAAAACTTTAGCATAAATACTGCAAGCTATAACTCAATATTAACTTACCACACTCTTTCCTGGCCAAAAACATCTAAATACAATTCTGGGAAGCATTGCAAAGTGCTGGTGGGACAAATGCTTGTAAATATCTTCCATGGTGGTAGCTCCCAACATGCAATAACGACAGTGAAAAAAACAAATGTTATGGTTTGTCATGTGATCTATAAGAGCTGTGGAAGTTAGTGCCTTGTACTGACAGCAAAAGCAAATCAGAGGACTGTTATGGACAGACCTCAGATGCTTGCCGAAATCGTCGGAAAATATAAACTTTTTCAAACACCCTAAAAACAGTACACTGTATTTTCCAATTGGATATTACAAAACTATATTTACCAAGCTGGCCGCACTCATATAAAGGTATGACATTCTTCAAAGGGGGTAAAGGAATCACAGCTTGGCTCTTCGTAGCATCCAGATTGATGGGAGCCGTCAAAACCTGCCTCGGACTCTTGGAATGCTCTCGTTCTTGGTGCATTTGAACATAGCTTTGAACTCTGCCACGGTACAAGCAGTACACGCAACAGTACTGACACTGTCCATGTTTAATGTCATAGTGCACCCCAATGTAATCAAAGTCGGTTTTAAAATTACAGTACAAACATGGTATTTGAATTCCAGAATTGAACTCTTTGTGCTGCTGTATGTGAGAGTTAAACTGCTTCTTTGAATCTGTCGAGTAAGTACAGCTTCGTTCAGGACATTTGTACAGATGCACAAGTTTCGGCTCTGACAAGAGACAAGCCATGGCGTATGGAGTTTTGCGTGGTACTTCCAATTCATGCTCCTGCAGTGGCGTGTCCGTCAGCTCTATCAGCTCTAGCCTCGTTAACCGGCTCTTTGCTTTGACTGGACATGCCAGTTCGGAAATTGGTGCGGAAGCAATAGGGGGAGATGCTGAAATTTGATAATTATATTGTAAAAATAATTGACTATAATCATGTTAAGTTACAGAATATTGAGTAGAAATAAGGTCTTTAATGCGCGGTATTTTAATAAATAAAATATAAACTTCAGGACATGGTTTTATAGTACAATTTTAGTGGTCTTCATAACAAAAGGGCTAATAAGAAGTAAATTGTGTTTTAAACCACTGCTGGCACCTCTAGTTTTAATCTGATCACATTTCGCTAAAAACCACTAACCACACAAATATCTAACAATCACTAAATATGTACTTTGACAAGCAGAGCCGGATTAAGGGGGGGGGCTAAGGGGGCTGCAGCCCCGGGCCACCGAATTTCGGGGGCCTCGAAATGATTCGAAGGTTATAATCTAGTGCGGTTTCTAATCATTTAGATCCCTTTGTACCAGTTGCATAAATGGGAATGGGGCCTCTAAAAAAATTTAGCTCTGGGCCTCACATATCCTTAATCCGGCTCTGTTGACAAGTAAGCTGTCATTTTCAACAGCTTTAGAGAGAAACTAAACACGACAAAGTTGACCAAAGATACGCCCTTCACCAAATCGCCCGTGAAAAAAATGTCAAAATACGTGTTTAGCGATTGTTAAAAATCTGGTGTGATACACTCACACAACTTCCTTTTACAGTGATCTTATAATTAGTTAAATATTTGATTTTTAATTTTTAAGCATTTGTCAAAAATTTTCAAAAATTACGAATTCTACAAAAACGGTACAAAATAGAGCGTTAGTTGAAGAGACAAATTTTCTCTAAAATCTTAAGCAGAATTCAAAAATGTAATAATATACCGGGTGTTCTATTTAAAATAGGAGTTAATAAAAAAAATTGAAAAAAAAACAAAAGAAACCCACTTTAGAAGTATTCAACTGGAAAATCACCTATCTCACGTTAATGCACATTAAAAATGTAATAAAAATGTAAAGTTTGAAAAAAATCGTTAGAGCCGTTTTTGAAAAAATCGAATAAACTAAAAAATCACAAGAGTAAACACCTACTTCCGGTTATGCGATTTTTTTAAAAAGCTTGCTGTCTCATCTACATAGTACACAAAACTTATATATGAAGTTTCAACGCCATACCTCTTTTCGTTTTTGAGATATTCTGTTCACAGACAGACACACAGACAGACACACAGACAGACAGACACACAGACAGACACACAGACAGACACACAGACCAATGAAAAAAAATATGTTTTTTGGGATCAGGGGACTCTAAAACGTGAAGATCTGTTGAAAACTCAATTTCGAATTTTTGGGGTGAATCCAATACTTCCTTTACGGTAAAAGGAAGTAAAAATTTGTATGGTTAGAGATTTTTAACGAATTGTTATCAAATTGTGTTTGATGATAAAACCTTGGAACAGGTGTCACATTTCTACTATGTAGGTTATGATATAACATGCAAAAGTGACAAAGATATAGATAATAAACTCAACAAATTTCAATATACAGAATGTTATGAAATTCGCGGATACGGACAATACCACGTTAGT